>KK499792.1:440271-565134 GCA_000688715.1 Glossina pallidipes | reverse complement strand
TTGTTTATATACATTGATGTGTAATCAACAGTATCATTAGTGAATGCAACACAAGGAGGCTTTTGTTTACATTGTCTACGTATGACGTCTTTATCTACACACATTGTCTACGTCATTGTCTACGCATGTAGACAAACGTCGACTTTTGTTTACGTATTGTCTACACATGTCGACTTTTGTTTACGTCGCGTAGACTTTTTTCTACATGTAATACTTACTTTGCTTCCTTGCAAACGAATTACCAAACAAATTTAAATATTCTTACTTTGTATTTTATTAAAAAAAAGTATTGTTTTATTATTGTTTATATGCAATTGGTGTTGCGATTATAATGTTTTCTTATGTGATATAAATAAATATGTCTACTAAAATGATATCTTAAATTAGAAAAAACAGCTTATGAAAAAGAATAAAAATTTGTTTTCGTCTAGATGTGAATTGATGTTGTTTCGCGGATTGTAAAATACTGGCAAACCACTAGTTAATACGTGCTAATAGTTGCTGCTTGTGTATATCTGTCCACGGGAATTTACATCTTACGACTGCTCCCTTCAGATATCTTATGAGAAGGCAATCGCATTGCTTGGAGTTTGAAACGATTTTTTGCGGACCTGAGAAAGAAACCAAAACGAGAAATAAGTTTAGAAAATTATTATAAGAAAATTACATATGTAGATAGCGAAATATAAATTTAATAATATGGGATAACGATCTTCTTAATTACATATTACGTCGTTTACAGATGTGCGCAACACCCGCGTGCGGAGGTGCTAACAAGTGGAGCAGGATACGTAATGTTTGGACTTAACTAACTAACTATAACTTTTTCACTTATTTGACTTAGTTGACTTGTTTTTTATCACAATTGGAAAAGAGTGGTTAATAAATAAATTAAATCGATTCGAGAGGGCGTTTTCTCCTTCGTTGCTTTTAAATAAAGTGCTTATGTAAAATAATAATGAGACAATGAATAATAATGTGATGCTTAATAAAAATAAGAATAACATGCGGAAGGCCTACATCGACTAGTAATTCTATGAAGGCTTAAAGGCTTCTCTAATTCTCTACGTTTTGTGAGCATCAGATTGCAACTCTTTAGACTACGTAAATATCAAAATTGTGATGGATCGAGGACTATTTCGCCCCGAAACCACGAAAGTTCTGTGGTGCCGGCATCCGTAAGCTACCAGATAAGACAAAAAAGAGACACCGTAGACAGTGAAGGTGGATATTCCGACAGTTGGGTTTTGTCGCAAGGATTTTTTTTTAAATTTGAATTTTATCAAACAAACGTACAAACGCTTTGTACACATAACGGAGTGTAAAGGCGGATGAAAAGCAAAAGAAAACATTCCAAGAAAATAAACTTCGGGGAAACAAAGCGCAAAGGAAGGCAAGAAAACAAAATACATATGCGGTTTGTAAGATAGTGACGTCGATATGCTACAATTCATATGCTGGGCAAAGGACAGAGAAGATGTGAAGGCATCACTACGACCGTTGCTGCGGCAACGTCAAGCTTACTTTATTCATATTAACATCTTGTGGCGAATAATTAAGAGCAAGCGAAAAGCCGGCACAAATACTAATTAATCATAGTTTCAAGACAATCTTAAAATAACCACAAAATTCAACTCAATCTTCACATTGTTTGAGAGAGACAGACTTGGAAAGATGTCGTGGAAATGACGAAAGAAAGAAAGAAAGCTTTTGTTTTCAAATAGAATCCTTCTTCGCAGCTTTTCAAATACTTTTAACTAAATCTACTAATAGCACGAAATGAGTAAATAGTCATATTAAGAATAGGAAGGAGAGTATCATCCAAATATAACTAACTAACTGTAATTAACTTCAAGGAAGAGAGACAAATGTGTCTGAAGAGAAAACTACATTTATATTATATTTGTCGAAATCAATTAACCAGAAAGAAATCGCTTTTTATTTTGTATCGATTCCCTGTAGTCCTTCAAAGAGATAGAGAAGAACAGAGGGCGAGGGATAGGAGTTGGGCTTTCCAACTCTACCCTGCAAAGTAAATAGTTATGGGGCTTATCTGTTTCTGATTTGTTAAATAAGGAGGTAAAACTGTATTTATTTGCGCTTTAAACAAATACATACATAAAATGCATATAAAGCGATAGTTTCTTAAGGGGATAATTGAAGCTCATCCGTATGCACTGATCAATAAATGTGGCCTCAGGGTATGTCCTCCATTCGTGTAACACGGTGAGGGTCGTCGGAAGGAACTGAGAAAAGAAAAAGAAGCAAGGGGATGGCCGCAGCCCGATGGGTGTCTCTGCCCAATCGACAAGTGCTACGCCTTAACCGACTGAGCAGTGACTATAGTTACGCCCAAGCTAAACTCTAACGCATTGAGCTGTGAACCCGCGAACAATGACTTGGTAGTCGCGGCTCTTACTTACACGGCTGCCCAGGCTTGCGTTAAGCGACAATACTGTCATCCCCTGTCCGTGAAAGTATATCCTGTGCCTATTTAATTGCTATTTACTTTTGTCCATTCTTTGCTTCGCAATTTTTGGTTTAATTCCTTACCCTTTATGTAATACCGGAATTTGTAAAGTTTTACCCTCACGGAACCAGATTTAATATTTTGGTCCTTTTGTATGATTAGAAAACCATGTAAGCACTTTCCAACCCTCTCTTTGGGAGGTAATCTTTTGCTCTTTCTCTTCTCCTTTTTTCTTTTCAAAAAACCATAGCATTTTCCGTATGGCGACTACTCTGAAGGAGAAGGGAAGCAACGCTAAAACCGCTTGATTTGCGCTTTCCGTTAAAAGTGGTACTTGTCGGAGCTAGAAGAGATTCAAAGACTTATATATATACTTAGTGTAGACAAGCGAGAGCTTTCCTCCGTTGCTTGTCTTTTTATTTTTTGTTTCGCTTATATTTATTGCATCACTTATTTCGGTCGTTTGTAAAGGAATCTTTAATGTAAAAATTGCTGCTCGCCCCGCCCGAATGATTGCCATTGTCTCGTTCGTTTTGAATTAATCCTTTTAAGATGGACTCGCCCGTTCAGCGTACGCGTTTGCATTTTATGCATAATATTCTTTAAAGTGAAAAGTAAAATAAAGTAAAAATTTTCCTTATTTTTTATTTCGTTGCCTGTTGGCCGCAATTATTTGCGGTCTGCCTTTAAATTAAACTCATTCGTTTAAAACTTCATTAACTGTTAATTATGATTGCTGCAATTGTCAACCGATGGCTGATTGTGTACCTATGTACAAATTTATATACATTCATAATATACAACGCATATGTACGTACGGATGGACGACGATATCGGTGTGCAAGCATTTCAGAGTAAACGTACATCTGCGCTTTCCATGCACACACGTACACACGTACACACTTTTGTGGTCAAAATGTCATAGCGTCCATAATATTTGAATGCATACACATAACGACCGCGAATGTGTTTGTCGTCGTTGTCGTTGTTGTAAACACTGTGACACTGCAAATTGACAGAAAAACCCGAGGTTAAATTTAAAGGGTTACTTATAAAATGTTTAACCAATACACTGATTGAGATATGCACGTAGGTATCTAGATACACATATATGTGCATTTGTAAACTTGGACTGAATGATATTTGTTTTTCTCTTTCTTTTTTTTTTTGTTTTTTTTGGGTTTTGTTTATGTTGATATGTATCGAATTTCCGATTTTAGGTAACGTTGTAGAGAGACTGAAAAAAAAAAAAAAAAGAGTCCGAGTTAATGAAACACATCGTTTCAGTGGTTCGCGCGAATGGCGGTTTGTTCTGAAAATTGCATAATAAAGTACCATTGAATGCAATTCATCCGTCAATGGCTTAGGCTAGAAATTCAGTTTCGAGTTAACGCGTATTCGTGGGTGTTTTAATGCATGGACGCATGGCCTGTGGGTGACATATTGTCGCCATATGCGGTTCGACAATGTATTGCAAGGTATTGTCGTTGTTGTCATCACCACTATTACTAGTGTCATTATCACCCGTGCATACAATAAATTTCATGCTGGCAAATAGTCGGTGCAATCGTAAAGTCTTCATATGTATGCGTATGTACATACATAGGCTGCCATCTATTCACAAGTGTGTCTCCCTGCGCGATAATAGGATTTTATATGATTTTGACAAATCAAAAAAACAAGATTTTCCTTTCAAGGAAAGAATCGAAGGAGAAAGTTTTGCCTTCCCCTCCTCCTCCTTGGATAATTTTCAATATTTCGAATCAATATTTGCTGAATGTTGTTGGCTACTGACCAACCGATCAACTGCGTTGTGATTGCTTTCAAGACATCAGGCAATGATTTTATGGGTTTAGATAATCAAGTGACAGAATTCGCAAAATGCAATTTCTCAGGCACATTTCTCTTGTGGCGTTTCTGGAAGTGACGTCACTTTCATTACGCATTTCTATAATCGGACTTTTGCTGATTGTTATTTATTTTGAAGTCTGCCGAACTCTTTGAATAGGAAAACTTTCACCAACGACACTATTGTTGCACTTTGCAAGCAAAACATTAAACAGCTATCGCTTTTTATGGGAAGAGATGGAAGAGATGTATGTTAGGCGATATCCAGGTCATTTGTTAGGGTGGTGGTGGTGGTGGAAGAAGAGCTTCTTTATCTGCTTGTCGTACGCTTTCGTTGTCCAAACACTCAAACAAGGATTATTAGTTAACTATTTCTTCTTGCTTTTCTTCCTCTCTCTCTCTCTCTCTCTCTCTTTCTATTTACTTACAATAGAAGAGCCTCAGCAAACATTTTCAGTTATAGCATGAATGAATTAATTACTTTAATATTCTCTCTCTCTCTCTCTCTTTCTATTTACTTACAATAGAAGAGCCTCAGCAAACATTTTCAGTTATAGCATGAATGAATTAATTACTTTAATATATTAATTTTAAATTATTTTGTAAATAGCATCCATAGGTAATATATTGAAACATTGATTGAGTGTGTAGCGAGTGTGTGGTGCACTATTAGTTATTGAATTTATCTCCGAACAACATAACTTAATTAGAAACACTAACAAATTCGGCATTTCAGTGCATGTTTGCCTTGCTCTTCTGCTCGTATATTTGCTAAAATCATAAAGATAGCTTTCAAGCAACAACAACTTTGGGTAGATGTATGTGTGTTTGCGTCATAAATTAATTTATTAAATTACTACTAAATACTCAAAGTAAACTGTAAAACAACACAGACGAGCAAATAAAATGCTAACAAGCAAAACTTTTATAAATCATGCCTTGCATGTATACTGGTAGGGCGTACCTTAAAGAAAGTATACGCTCGCCTGGGGTCTCTCTGTAACGAGAAAATCATTCTCCAGTGTTACAGTGTTCTTTACGTTCAGGAAACTCTTTTATCTCACTTCGTCAAACATTCAAAATTATACGAAACGACATTGTCTTCTTCTTGTTCTCCGAATGAAATCTTGCCTTTCCTTAGGGCATAATGCTCCATGCTAAAAACTTTTTCAGCGGCCCTAGATTTTAGACTCCAACGAGAGGCTTTTTATCTTCTGAGTTTGTGAGCGGATCAGCTCCATATTTTAACTATGTACCTTGAACTTCCAACACTTACTAAGCAGAATGTATTATAGCATTTCTTACTAGCTGAGTTCTACAAATGGAACAACAAGCGCACTGCAGAATTTTTCCAAGGTACGCTTTACGATTAGTTAAATTATCTCAATCTTTTTTTTTATCAAAATATGTGGTTTGCCACGAAAGGCTATTCGAAGATAACCAGCTCGTACTAACGGTCGTTATAATCGATGCGATAAGTGAACAGACAAACAAGGCTTTGTGGGAAAATTCAGTTCGTTGTAAATTAGTCATAAGGTCTTCGTCCTAATATCGCAACGAACAGCGAGACAGTAAAGTTCCTGACTTCCTGAGTTTGAGCAAATCAATGTCTTCCATACGTCATTTCAAATAAAACGTTCATTAGAAACGATTTCGCGTGCGACTCATATTTAATAAAATTCCTCGGTTGTGGTGGTGGTATCGGGCGGGTAGAATCTGATTTTCTGATTTTTTTCCTTTCGCAGAGGGATTTCTGCTCTGACTCTCTCGATTCTTCGGAGTGTGTGTACTGTAGTAAAGAGTACTGTATATTATTTAGTACATTAGCGGGGTAATATTGAAAAGGGCGAGAAAAAGAAATAAAACTAGCGTTAAATTTAAATGCCAAACCCAAAGCGCTACATGTAGTTGGCAGCAATAGCTTGTGAAAGTAAGGAAAAGTTTTACTTTTCCTTTTTTTCCCTAGTTTATGATAGTTCTATGGACATGCGTTTATATGTATATTTATATCTGCATATGTGCGTGTGTGTGCATACTTTTATAGCCCTGTTTTCAAGAAAGGTTGCTAAAGCGAACTTAATTCTGTATACGCATATGTCTAAGGAGCTGTAGTCAGTAAATACATTTTACTGCTATTGTCTGTCTGCTCGAGAATTAAATCCAGCGTTCAGTTTTTATCTTGTTTTATTTTCGCTTGTGCTTTTATTGCTTTTTTTATGCTTGTGGTTGTTGCTTTTGTTTTTACTTTAACTTCCTTGGCAGTTAAACTCGGTTAGTGTGTTTTAAGTTAAACAATTCTCGACACACTGCATTAACGAGAACAATAAGAACAAGAGGAGACTCAACAATATAAACAACAATAATGACAACAACAACAACAAAATGGGAACTTCCTTCTATCCTATTTCCTAGAGAAACTGATGGAGTTGAAAACTTAGTGGAAAAGTCGTTTACGATGTTCTTGCAGTTTGTAGTTTTTTATTTTATTAAAGACTACCCTACCTAGAAGACTACCTAGCTAACAAGAAAATGAGGAGCACGGAGGAGAATGGCACAACTAAATACAAACAGCACTTCTCACTTTCCATTGATTTCTCTTACTCTATACGTAATTTTCATATTGAAGGGAAGAAGGGAAAAATTAACTTTGGTGCAGGTGTAGGGAGGAAGGATTTCATTTAAAGGTTAAGCAGAGCATGCAGTGTTTTTTTTGGTGAAAGAAACGCGCTATACATTACTCAAGCAATTGCAAATAAATTTTCTTAATCAGTCCCACGAATTCTGTTATGTTCTGTGTTTCCATTCACCTTTAAGCGCAAAGTTGTCCCTCTTTAATGCCTGCTTGTAATTCGAAAGTGAGCAGAGCAATCTGTTCCCTATTGTTTGGAGGGAAGGTGCAAAATATCTTGTCGCCGAGATATTAGCACTGGGAATATCCTAATAGCAATCCTCCAACTTTGACGCAATTCTCAAAATTCCGAATATGTCTAAGATGAGAGCTGACGTATACAACTTATGGACTCTAGGATGCCCTATTTAAGTGTTGCTAGCCAAAGGGCTAACAGCATGATACAAGGAGCGCAAGGAAAGAATGCCTGCCTTTCCTCTTTTGCAGGAAATTAGAAAAAACAAAATAAAATAAAAAAATTATTTAAAACTATTGCTCGACATTGATGACGCTTTCTGTACATAGGCATAGGGTAGGCAGAGTTACTTTTAGCGGATAGAACTTAAGATGCAAAACTCTGTCCCAGGAAGACACTAACGCAAGCAACAGCATTCCAGAACAAGAGCATGAAACAAAAGAAACAATAGGTGTCTGCCGCTAGTCGTCCAATTGTATGTGCGCGGTCTGTTTCCGGATCGCGTAGGCGAGCACACTTTCCCTTTTGATCACAGAGCAAGAAAAAGCTCAGCAAGACTATCATGAAATGTGGGTGGAATATAGAAGAAGACGTAACGAACAACTTGCTCTTGTCATACGTAAGTAAAGCAAAACTTTTAACAAGCGTTATATAATGCAGCAGCAGCAGCAGCAGCAGCAGCAAAGTTTTCTGATGATAATTTTGCTTTAATTGCTGTCAACTAAAATGTAAATAATAAAATATAAATATAAAGCAAAAACAAAAAATGCAAAAATATTTATTTTTACTTAGTTTTCTTTGCGTTACATTTTTTTATAACAAACGCACAAAACGTACCCATTATGTCAATCAATTTTATTACACTGGAAAAAATTCACATTTCATTAAATGAAAAGGTGGACGAGAAAAAAGCTTTTCTTTTTTCTTCGCTTTTTACCCATAATTGAAAGACATACGATGTGCATAAATTTTATTAAATGGAAAAAAATTGCGGAGATATTAAATTAAAAAAATATTTACTCATTGGTTGTTGGTTGTTGGTTGTTGTATATTGTGATGGTTAATAAATAAATATCTACACGGGAGCGGGAGCGGGAGCGAGAGTCGTTGACAGGTAATCCGAAAAAAATATATGAAAATATATTTCATTTACAAAAGCTTGCAAACATTGCGAACAACTCATGTGATATGTCAAAGGTTGACATAACCGTAATAACAAACACAATAACAATACGTTTCGTTGCTACCTTATGCCATTTTATGTTGTATGTAGACTTGTGTCTTTGTGGGATATTGGGCTGACTGGCACGTGCACGTGTGTGTTTGTGTCTGTGTTTGGTCTTTTTCGGTTGTTGGCATTTTTCAGTTACATTGAAGGCTCGTTACCATAAGCCGGTATGCGCGTGTATTTCATCTCAGTTACTGCCCTAGTAGTAGTAGTAGTAGTAGTGTGACGGTTATTGAATGTTTATTTGAAAACATTTCGTTACTAAATCAACATTATATTCACGGCTGCTCTTATGCATTTAAGCATAATATACACACGACACACGCGTACATATTAATCGCGTACTTCTATCTATACGTATGTGTAAGCAACCACTAACGAATTGCAGTAAAAATTTGCTCGTGTACTTTTTTAACTTTGTTGATTCTATTAAAGGGCATTTTCGTGAAATACTGAAAATTTTGCTGAAAGCATAAAACCGATGAAAAGCGTGCAGCCGTGACGGAAAAGGCACTTTTGTCCCACCAAAATATATTGTGTCGTACGTAGACCGGCCCGTCTCTACACAGTGTCATATGAGCCAGAATGAAAAGCAACGACCAGGTTATATAAATGCATACTGAACACACATATAAACATATAGATTTATGCATATGTATGTTTGGGTTTTGGTAGAGTAATGTGACTGATTACATTTTGTGGTGGTCATTGACTTATTGTCGGCATCATGATCAACAACGGCAGCAGCAACGTTTGCGAATTATCCTTTATTGTCATCGATAGCGTCACTGGTTGCGGCTGCCATTAGCAGTATCAGTAATATCGTCATGAACATCATCATCGTTTTTACCGTCATCAGCAGTTTATAGTTGTTTGCGGTCTTTTACGTTATCGTGTGCAATTTTTAAAACTCAAAAGCAAACTTTGCAACATAAGCATATCAAAATTGCCATAGTGACGTTCATGCAACGGAATGAGTTTTGCGCAGCACTCAAACACCGTGGGGTCTATTTTTCTTTCGATTCATCTGATATTTCAATTTCTGCTGGACGCTGCGTACTCTGCGATTATTCGATAACCACTTTGTCTTTGAAGGGTGTGGTCAGTTCTTTCAACAATAGGTGAAAGACGCGTACGATTCGAATCGCGAATTCGATAACGATTCTTATCGCTTCTTAGTGACGACGAAATAGCAGAAATTGTTGTGAAACTCTGAGTGAAATCGCGACATAGTTAACGTATCGGTCTAGCTATTACTAGCTGGCTGAAGCAGGCCTTTCTAAATCGCTTGGGAGAAGCAGAGATGTTGACGTACGTAACACTTCTATGTATTAGACAAACGTACGCATGTACAATACATTTACGCAACGTGTATTTGGCTCCGAATATGGCGGACTGGCGACTATTAAGAACTGCACGAATGATTTATGCGGCGACGTGTTACGCTTTGTTCAGTACGCAACCGAATTAAAGTAAAATTAAAACGTTTTCTGTACTGCAAATGCTTTGCAATTAAATTAAATTCGCTCTAAAAGTTGTGTAAAGACCATCAGAATCACTTATTATATCTCAAGTGGGCATTGAATGTGAGTTAAAGTATTTAGGCTCAGCTCTTAAGCAAAAATTACTAATCCATAGACAGCGAGAAATAGTTTTGCAATTGTTTGCGTCTTGCATCTTGCATCTTGCATCTTGCATCTTGCCTATGCAAAGATCTCAGTAAGTCAGTAGCGGTTGTTATCTTTCCAATCTTCAATGTGTATTAGCCATCACTAGAAGGAGATAATGGTGCAGAAAAATAGATGGCAAACCGCAAGCTCCGTTAGATACTTTATTGTAATAATGTCTTCTCCCTCTCTCTCTCTTTTGCTTAATTAATGTTTATAGCTTTTCGCTCTACCTTCCAATCTTGTACGTTTCATTTTAATATTTTGCGATTACTCTAGATTAATAATGTGTCCGTCTCGACCTGTGCGTTTAATGTAATGACAACAACACTGTTAACATTCAAGAAAAATTTATCATGATGAGATGATGAGGATAGAAGTAGGGCCGAAGCATGTAAAATGTCCATTATTTTTATTAACACATGCAACAAGAAGACAAATGACTTGCACAAACACATACATAATATATATGTATATATATGTAGAGCCACATTCCAGATAATATAAATTTGTATGGTTCTTAAAGCGGACAGGAGGAATGTTATGCTGAACTAACGCATTTAAGTGTGCGTGTCAACTGGCAGTAACTTAAAGAGCGTTTAAATAGCTTAATGGATTTATAGAGTGGTTGTGCTTGCGATTGTCTAGGTAAAGAAAAAGCAGACACTTCGTGGCGTGAATGGCAGAATAGCTTTGTTTCGTTGTTTCGTTGTTTCGTTGTTTCGTTGTTTCGTTGTATGTTTGTACGGCGGATGGTGAAAGCAATTCTCTTTAAAACAGTTAAGTAGTTTTATAGACGTCCGTTACACAAAAGAATAACCAGAAGCGGCACTTAGATGAAAGTAGATTTATATCTACGCAACGATAACAGCATAATAAAAAAGAAAAGACGGGTAACTGGGAATTGCTTTTAACCTTCGACAGAAGACGGAGATGGAAATCATTCCTATTCTTAATCTGAACTTTAAGATTTAAATGATTAGCATAGAAAAGCCATATTAATGTTATTTATATGAGACATGCATGTGTGTGTGTTCGGTGGAAAGTTGTTGGCCGAACACAAATTGCCATTCTAGCAACAACATAATGTTACTACAGTGCAAACAAGTATGTGCACGCGTGAGTCTACCTTCGTTTTCTCTACATCTATGTGGATTGTTATGCTCTTGTATTGCTTATGTTTACATGTTTTATGTGTGCAGCGCACTTATACATTCTGGTGTACGTCTGTACACAATCACTTTATCTCGCATCAGAAACCAAACAAAGATGAATTGATACCTCTCGGTGTTTTCGTATTATTCTTTTAATGTTGTCTGTCTATCTCCTGTTTTTTCATTTCTAGCAATATTTGGTTACTTCCTCGTGAAGGTTTTTTTTTTAAACCAAACAGAATTTACAGAATTTTGCGAAATCACTTAAAGCAACAAATTTTTGGTGATTTCTTGGGCACGCCTTAACGAATACAAAATATTGTACGTACGTGTCTGTTAACTTGCTTATGCGAATTTGTCTGCACACAGAACTTTTTTTATGCCGCTCACCAGCACAACCGAATACTTGTTTTCTTAATGTTTCTTTTAAGAGAAATTGTTTCGAGAGTAAATGTGATGTGATGGCAAAATCTCTGCTAAATTGCGTAAAGAGTTGAAAATGTGAATATTGCTGCAGTCTGGCTGTTTACAGTCTTTTCTTTCTACTAATTACATGAACCCATATGTGGATGTTATGTTGGCGGACGAAATGCTGTTACGAGTTTCTGTAGCTGTTTCTGGCTGCGTAACATTAATAAATCATAGGATTGTCCGAATGAATCGAACGCATTTACGTAGGAACGACTGCTTGTTACAAAAGCACATAAAAATCATTTGCAAGATGTGCAGAAATGACGTGAGCGATTTCACTTTAATATTTCTAGTAATCAAGGCATTGGACTTTCCACTCCTCCTTCTAATCTCCTCCATGTTGCGTGTGTACAGAAAGCTTGTATGTGGCTATTCCGAACCCAGAGAGGACATTCAGGTTTACCGCATGATTTGCATATACAAAGACAGAATGCGGGTGTTTTGAGTATCTCGAGCTTAACTGGGCCACTTTCTCAGATTTCCGACATGAATTGATATGGGTGTCCCTATGTATTCTACGATTTTTAGCTGTCATAGAAGAGCGTGCAGGGGACTACGTCTATTTGGAAATTGTGTCGGGAAGCCTCAATCAAAGACATGGGCGCCAAGTTCACGCTTTGCAACAACTAACGATAGACCGAAAAGACAAACGCTGATGTGTGGTTAAGTGGAATAAGAAAAAGCTAATTTTTGCTGAACGGAACGCAAGGTACATCGTCTTGCATGGACATAGTTTTCCTTGCCGATTAATAAAGAAATACTTGGTTGGGTCATGCATGTTGTGATTAGAGATAAAAAATCAGTTGTCTATAAGAAGAAATACAACGATAGTTGTACTGTTGTTGATAGTTGTTGTAGCAAAAATCAGTTGAGAGCGTAGAGCAACAAAACTTGACAGAGTCCGTTCCGCTTTCTTTCACAAAGTACTCAAATCAAGGGAAGAGAAAAATTGCTGAAGAAGTTGTGCGACATTTGAAGAAAGTGGTGAATACTGGAAAGATTATATTCGGCGAAAGCGCAAGTTGCGCGAATATGTGATTTGTTGCATTCAAAGCCAGTGCAAAGTTTCGCACAATTATCGAACTTTCCACTTTTGACTTTTTCACTATTATAAAACGCAAAAAATGGGGAGGCAAAAAAAAAAGAAAAAAATACATTCAGCAGTTAGTTGTTGTTTAGTTCGAAAATAAATGTTTATCCAATTAAAGGGAAATTGTTCTTGAGCAGAGTTATTGCGCGAGTAGTGTACGCGAATGTCTATGTTTATGTCTATCTTTCTGTTAGTAATCTTTGTCTACTTCACGTTCAGCATCTCAACAACAGCATTACTACCGCATTAACACATTTGCTTTCGTTCGAAGCGAGATAATAACACAACAAAAGTTCTGAAATTTTCACACAAATACACAAATTCTCAATGGCGCCAACAAGCTCGGGTTAACGAGAAAGCATAACACAAAACTTTCGAGCTCCATAATGGTATATGAAAACGTGAACAATTACTTATTAATCGTAATTGGTAGCTGCTTAAAAGCGTTGATGCTTGTGCGCTTTGGGTTCGTGCATCTAATTACCGCATCTCATGTAAATACAATTAAAGCTATAAGCAAAAATTTGAAGGCAGCAATGCATCCTTTCGAGACTCGCAATTATGTCAGATGTTGTTGACTTTTGCTTACAGAGAAGTAAACCTTTGCTTCTATAACTTCTCAGGTAGGTATCTTAGACAAGACGTCTATGCATACGTAGCCTACGTGCTTCGGTAAGTCGATACTTTCAGCCTTAAAGACATTAATTGTGCGAAAGTACTCTAAATGTGTGCAAAGCAGGCTTTGCTAAGAAACACTTAACTTGATTACCATAGTTGGGGGGCGTTCGTAATGTTGTAAAAATAACTTGAACAATATCTTTGCCTGTAATATAATATGCAAGATATCTCTCCTCGCTGCTTACTTTCAAGTGCTCTCTGGCTTACTTTGCTCTTATTGCGATTATTACACTTTACGCAGCGTCAAAGGATCACGAGACAATTTTGCTAATGACATTTAATTTGCAAGCTGATGATTTTCATTCTTTGTGAGAGACACAATATTATTGCAGGCATCACGACGGTACGTTTTTACAGATGCAACAGCGATCCGGTAAAATATTACTTTTCCGAGTCAGAATTCGACTCCTATTTGCCTCATTTCACCTGCGGCGAACTCTGCCACGCGAAGTGCTCTTAGTCGTTAAGAGCTTATGTTATTAAGCTATAAGCACGAGGGACATGCGTCAGTAGCGAGTTAGGGAAGGTGATAATTAAGAATTCGTATGAAAGCAGTACAAATAAACTAACAGTGCAATGGCAATGCAAAGTCTCAGGCATAGTTGTCTGAATTAGTTAACAGGGCTGCTTACAAAGATAACATTGTGGTTGGACTTGGAAGCCTAATGTTTTCAATGTGAATAGCTTTTAAGTGGAGTGCAAAATATTAGGAGAACCACGTTCACCAAATATTTGAGTTCGAGTATTAGGTTAACGGAAATCGACCATTACTAAGTTGTCCATTCTGAAAACTCATTCATCCGGTTTAGCTTTTCTCGGTGATTCGGTCTTCTCTTTTAAGCAAGATTTGCATGTAAATGAAGAAAAAGAAATTGTTTCCGGTGTTTTCACAGGGAACATGTTCATCGTATGGTGAGTTTTCGAATTCTACTCCACTATTGTCCCTCACATATCTTGCTTGCGTCTTCCCTTGGTGGTTCATGTTGCATATTCTATATATTCTAGAAGAAGTTTTTGCAAATCATGAGCAGAGGTGAAAGGGATTTTTCAGCGTTCGTGCTCAGACGGACTCCACTACAGGCTCCGAACATGCTGACTTGGGTAGGTAACCCCTTTTGCGTCATCCATGTAAAAAATGTAAAAATAATTACTTTTAATTGTGTCTTAGGAGGAGGCGGAGGAGGGGGAGACAATTCATTTGTTGCAATAATTAAGTGCAGGAGTGAAAGGCTTTAATTAAATTACTGCGTGATTTATATACAAATTCAATTGAATGCAACAAGCATTGTTCTTTTATGTTGATTGTAGTGGGAACACGACACTTACGATGGGTAATGTCGGCTTAACTCAACGAGTTGCAAATAAGAAATTGAAACGGTTTTCTACTAAAACTTGTTTCCAATGGGAGCAAGCGAGTAAGCCGCTCCGGTTGCCCTATAGACTTGTACCGTGCACATGGGCGATTGAAAGGCCGCTTAAGATACAGTTTTGCTTTCGAAAGGGCAGGCGATAAGATAGCCGATCTCGGCCTATTCCAGGAAACCGAGTGCTTGGCTGCACGAATGTGTTGCCATGTGCCGTTAGAGACGTCGCGCCTATTTCTCCCAGACCAGCCTACCTGGTGTCTTGGTTTAATTTACGTATTTATTGGAAAAATATTAATTTTAGGAGGCTTTCAGTTTTCACCGTGTGAAACATGTTCCCGTTGACGAGAACCATGTAGTCAAGCAGTGGAGGGAATAAAGCCGTAAAAGTGAAATGTTTGCGACTTGAAGATGTGATACTTTCTTTGGTGGGAAAATTGGATTTCT
Source organism: Glossina pallidipes (assembly GCA_000688715.1). Taxonomy (NCBI): domain Eukaryota; kingdom Metazoa; phylum Arthropoda; class Insecta; order Diptera; family Glossinidae; genus Glossina; species Glossina pallidipes. The sequence continues at coordinate 549,853 of KK499792.1, read as the reverse complement.
TACTAAGCGGAAGGAAGTTATGTTACGCAAAACTAAGCTGACGATTAAGATTGCTTTAGTTAAGAGAGAGCTTGTACAAGAAATACATTTGAACAAATTGGCGAGCAGTAGTAGAGCGACCTCCCACGAGCTCTGCTACAGTTTGTCTTCTCTTTCCTTTGTGATTTCCACTTGCGGTGGCTTAGTGTGATTGTTAACTATTTTGCAGGGGTTGGCGAGAAAAAGGGAAAATCTTAAATGCTTAAATCTTGTAGTGATCGGGTTGTTAGTGTACAACCGCAATAGTCAGTTGACCGGTAGATCAATAGCCTGCATTTACTTGGTCATTAGAGCTTCTACACAAATGCTTGTTCTTCTTCTCCGTCCAATGTCTGCTTTACTGTTTTTTGATTGCAATCTTCTTCTAAGGGCTTATTAAGTACCGTTGGCCATTGCTTTGCCTCTTTAATTTACATACGTAAACAGTTCTTTGCTACTTTCTTCTACGTTTTAATTACTGACTTGTGAGACACAAATTTGTGCTTGAAAATATTGGAATGCACTTTAGTAATGGAGTTATAAAGTGTTGCTTTGATTGGTTGTTACTTACTTTTTTTCTTTTTTTTGTTTAAATCATTCTTTATCTTATTTCTTTGGAGCCTGATTGCTTTTTCATTTGCTTTGATCACTTATTCACTTTTTATTGTGTTTTATTTGGCATTCGGTACAATATGAAATGCACTCTCGATATAAAAAGAGATGCTTTTTTTTGAGCCATTGAAAGAACAAAATAAACACTAGAACATGGATGAAAGAGATGATGGTAAAGAGGTACAGTTGAATGTCGAGTGATAAATGTCAACCTTATTTTTGACATATTGTCGCTCCATCAATGTCATTGACAGTTTAACTGCATATGTATACATTCGTAAGCGCATGCCGTGCACGCACGTACGTATATAACGGCATGTACTTAATATCTCAGCAATGCATTGTATCTGAGTGGGTCAATAACTTGTCATAACAATGTCAGCAATAACAATGCTAACTAACTATATTGAAGAATTAAAAAAAAAAGAAAAAAAACCATCTGACAAGTAGTCATACACAAGCTTGAAAAAAATGCGAAAGGAAAGATTGATTTTCTTACAATTTTTCCAAATTTAAGAGAAATTTAAAGCGGAAAAAATTCGAAAATTTTTTGAAATCGACGCAAAGTTTTTAAAATCGACTCAATTTGGCAGTGAAATTGGTTTCTTTTATGAATTTAAACGACTTAGCATAGCATGCAAATAAATTATAAATAAAATAAAATTTAGTTCTGTAGCTTTATAATTCTTGGTAAAGCCTTCGCCTCCGTTCTTTCTATATCTACTATACCCCCTCCCTGTCATGGTGAAGGTACACACCTGATATTGTTAGCTTACATACACGCCTTCATGTAGACTGGCGTACATAAGTTATACTGCAATGAAAAGTGTTTTGCTTTAGAAACGTCATGTTCCCTCTGCGACAGTTGATAGCATGGTTGTCTATAATTTCTATAGATTTAAGCTGATGAGAGACAGTCACAATTGAATTGGGCCCAGACTGTTATTGTTGTGGAAAGGGGGAAAGATGTTTTACTCTTTGAGACTTGGATATTAATTAAAACAATTAATTTAATTAAAACAATTAGTAACGACTGCAAACGATTATAGCATTAATAAGAAATGCAATTTCGCTCGTGTCACAATAAAATTTCTATACTCTCCTTGCGCTTCAATTATCTTTAGCGTAAAGCAATGCGTTTGTTCGACGAAATTCTCGAAGAAAATTCGCCTTTCAGCCGGCTACCTTCTGTAGAAGATATGCAATATTGTCACGCTATGTTAGGTGCTTAGTGAGTGGGTCCACACTTGAAAATTGAAACGAGTAATCTGAGATTTCCTTAGGAAATGCAAGTTATATTCTTGGATGAGGAATATAAGAGACAAAGAGATTGCTTAAGTCCTTGAGCCGCCTTTTCTCCTCTTTGCTTTGCAATTGGCCGAAAGATCTTTCCGACAAATTTCTCTAGAAGTTTAGGTTAATGAAACTCACGGGGCAGGAAAACGCGTGCTCGTCATTCGAAGGATAATCGCCATACAGGGACATATCCGCTTTCCAGTAAGAGCGAGGCCCATCTAAAACCTTTGCCTTTTTTTAGGTCACCACCTCGGTTGGGACGCAACTCCACACTTAAACAAGGATAAGTAGAATCTAATGAATTGTACATTGTAAATTCATAGCAAGCCAGACATCTGCTTTAATAGCCTATAAGTAAGTCGGTCTTCATCAGTGTCAGCAATGAATTAAATTAAACTTTTCGCGTATTTTCTGATGCATGTTTGGCGGATATAAAAAGGAAATTAGGGCAGATTTGATAAATGCTTAAAGAGTTTTTCTCGTGGACAAAAAGTGTAAACATTTGCTTTTGTTATAAAGAGCAAGGAACTTGGAAATGTGTTTTAATTTATTTATGGCTTTCCTTTTTTACTTTGAATTTTTACTAATTAAAGAATTATGAAAATTTTATACGAAAAGTAATTTGATAAAAAGTTTTTAATGAAAACTAACAATTATTTTTGGTTAAAATGCATGCATGTGTAAGCGTATGTAAATTAATGGAGAAAAAACTTTGCGAACATAATTTATAAAAACACACAAACGTACTCTACTGTAGAGTGAAACAAGTTTAGCGTGTTTGAAAACTTATTAAGCAAACCAAACGTACTTCACCCGCTCGCATGTGCACAGTGGCTACTATGCGAGACAAATAGCTATGCATGAGTATAAGTAAAGTGAAATACATAAATTTCTCCAACGGCGTAGTCGTGTAATAAAGTACGTGTGGTAATATCATTGGATGCGACCTTACACACACACACGTGCGAGCATGTGCATTTGTGTGCGTGCGTGTGTGTGCACGTACTCATGTATATATGTATAAAAATAGATTTGCATTCATATAACTCCGAATTACTTCTAATAAGGGAAATTTGCATCTTAATTTCAAAGAACCCTCTGGTGTATCGGTATGATTAGGAAATTGTATGCAACGGAACGAAACGGTGTTACCGCCTTATATTACGTTGTTAACACATGCTGAAAATGATAAATATTATGCGTTACTATTGGATGGAAAAACGCACAAAGCTTATCCGAGTGTTTATATTTTCAAAACGGATCCTACCTATGTGGAAGGAGTTAAGCGTTTCTCACACAAGCCGCCTAAGCGCTTTTAATGCTTTTAATGCTTCTTAAGATAGCACATTTTATGTGCATTTTTGCATGCTAAAATCCTCCATTTCCTACATGCTTCAGTGAGAGAGATAGGAGAATATATGCTAACTCCTACAAAGTTCGAATGCTTACCTCAATATCAAGAGCGGGAAGATCAACATGGAACAGAAAACTAGAATTTAGTATGCAAGTTAGGTCTTCGCAGAACGGCAATTGCTTGCTGATACGACCACAATGTGCGCAACAGTGTAAAATAGAAACTGAAACTTTTCGCGTATTGGATAGCGAGCAACAATTCGTAGCTACTGTTGTCTCTGCAATGCATTATTATGGAAAATACACATTGGTAACGATAAGATCTTACGACGAAATCCGTCAAGGACGGATGGACGGATCTTGATGTATATATTCGTCGTAACACAAAATTTTGTCATTATTTCATGGCGTATTCGTCATACACAGTCACCAGGTGAACGTCATTCATATTTATATTTAAGAAAGACAGAACAAGAGTACACTTGTCCAAATTTGTTTCATATCAGTCTACAATTTCTGTCTTTCGCTTATAACAAATGCTAATTAAAATTCACTTAAGAACATTTTCTTAATAGAATAGAATCGCGGCAACATTCTTCTTGAAAACAACGTCCGTCAACCAACCCATTGACACAACGTTGATCAATAATGAATGATTTGATTTTGATATATTCATCTGCCCGGAAGTGTAGGCCGTTCGAAATTTGCTTGAAAAGCGACATTAACTTGTTTTTATTTACGTTTAGCATAAAGCCCTTTTCCTTATTTACTACTTTCTTCTTGTGATGAATATTTATGTGCTATTTATTAATTTTTGCAAATTTCCCATAACGCAAATGTAATGATTACGAAATAAAAATGAAAGAAACAAATATCATCTCCGATTACAAATGTTCTCTCATAAATATTCAAGAGGTGTTTTCAGCATGCGATGATGCAATGCAGCTTTTTGTGCTTAAAGACAGGTACACAAAATAATTATTAATGCTTTACACATCTAATATGTATGTAAGTAATACAATCTGAAATTTGAATTGAAAAAGGAAACCAGAACGGGATTGGATAGTGTTTCCCGTAGCCATAAATTTGATTATTGTTTGCCTAAATGTCGTCTCAATTTTCATCCGACCTTAGAATTGGCAATAATGGAACTGCAATGTACTCGCAGTGGAGGAATAGACATAAAGTTGAATTATATATAATCGAGTTGCTTGGAATACCCTCCTCTAGCATGCACACTTTCGTAATACGTTTACGTGAAAAATATAATTAAGTCAAGCACTCGAATGAGTATCTGGTTCATCGTTAGAAATCACTCAGTTCGTATATCATAATCTTAAGCTTGGGGGATTTTGATCCCATTGATTCTACTATGTACGGAACAAGTGTATCGGACCCTTAGTCTTCCAATACCACCGGATAAGCAGCGCAGAATTGGGCATTGTAGGTCGTATACGACCTTTCTCTCTCCATCAACGAAAACGAAGGAAGCGATTCAATAGTGTTTGTGAGTTGGAAGAAGATTATTCCGAAATGCTGTTATCTTCTTCTTGTCAAGTGGAGAAATGAAAGACTCGTAACTTCTTCCTTTTCCTGAATTCCAATATCAAGTTTAGTTTTGGTCGGGGAAGACGTTGTTTCACGATAGACGGCGGTTGACATGTGCTATGAGAAGGAATTTTTCAAATTTCTTTGGGGGACATTACGAAAGGGGACATTCACGAGAGTATGGCTGGTGTTAGGGGATTTTCTAAACAAAGTTCTCAAGCACTAGCACTTGTCAATATTGACCGACTACTGTTGTTTCTTAACCTCAAATATCGTATATTTATATAAAGAAAGAAGAAAGCGCGTCGTGTGTGTAACATATATATACATATATATGTTGTAAATATTTCACATGCATATGCGATTACAAGAGGAAACGAAGATTCGTTCAGGCACCACACGGTGCATGCAAGATACGCTGTAGTATGCTGTTATTCGCTTATTCATATTTCAACCGACGACGTGTTAATAAAAATATATCGCTTATATCTATATATATACATTTGTTTGCTTTGTAAATGCTTTAATTGAAAGTTTGCTTTCATTACATTCATTAAAGGCAATGTGGGGCAAAACCGAACTGCCAATCGTTTATAATAACCTTTTGGAAAAGATATTTTTATTGAATTAAATCTCATATAAAATTGCGAAATTTTAATAGGAAATTTTAATTAATGATGAAACTAATCTCCTGATTAGTTTTCATGAATTATGTAGCATCGCTTGTGTACATATGTACCTATGACGCGTAAAGCGAGTGCTTGGGAAATAGCAACAGCATATACATTCTTTTTTTTTTTCGAACATTAATTAATTGAAGTGAAAAAGAGTTTATTTCAATTAATTAATTTTAATAATTTGCTAAATTGTTAGGCTTCTCTATGCTGCGTTTAGCACCTGTTTGCTTAATGCTTTTTAAATCACGTTAAAAGGGAAGTGGGTGTCAGTGTTTTTATTCGTTTGCCTGCCCTCTTAAAAGGAAGCTTGGAAGATGAAAGTCTCGTTTTAGTGCCCAAAAATGTCATTCAGAGCTTGGGCTACGAATACATCAAGAGAGCATTCGACGCCCACCTTGTTTTCTGTTAACTGTGTCTTCGCAAAAGGAAATTAAAAAAAATAAAATAATTTTGTATTAATCGCCTCGGGCTAAACTTGCTTGCCCCTTAGCAACGTCCAGACAAATTCCAAAATTTCAAATTCGATTGTTTATCTCTAATGCGGTGGTTAATGTTATTTCGCAGTTATGCTGTATTGTGCTATGTTACGTTACAATAACATTAATTATGATACCCTTCGTTTGCACCACAGCCTTGGGGGTGTGTGTGTGTGCCTGGTAACGACTTGCAAACGCAATATGGAAGTAATTGGTTATAAACAAACGGAGAACTTGTTTGCGTGCCAAGAATTTACAACATTTTATGCCCCCGCTAGTACATCGCTTGCAGTATCGTGCTTGTGAGAATAGCAAGAGCAACTACGCGATGGATGGATGGAGGGAGAAAGTGAATGGTCGCGTCAAATGCCTTCTTGAAATTTCAATTGATTTTCACTAGTTGAAGGAACTTCTCTCCGACTGAGCGTTTCAATGTAACCGAGATAGGCATCAATTAATTCGTTCCTAACTTCTGCTTACGATGCCTCCCATTTTTATATGTCAATATTTTTTTCGGTTAAACCACTTTAGTATTTACAATATGGTATAAATTAAATATTAACAGAAAGAATACAAAGCAAACACAATGTGTTGTGGTTTATACGCAATGCATTAGCTGCTGCACACATACATAATTGAAACATCAACTCGGTATTGCATGAAAAAAGATATGTTCGATATTATAATGGTATTCATAGCATTTCATTTAACAAATTAAAATTTTGGTATACTTTTTTGCGTCTTGTCAACTACAGCTTTTATACCCAAAAGAATACAGGATACGTCTGCTCTGTCCTTTCGGTTGTAGCACGCAGAAAATGCATCATAGCAGCCATAAAGTCGACATGATGTCGATCGGCATGACACTCAGACAGACAGTAACTATTTACTCTACTCTTTCTTCTCTACCTATCCGCCCTTTGTTCGCGCTATTTGAAAAGTTCACGGTTACAAGCTGAACCTTAAAGATCGGCAAAGATCGAGCTCGAAAAACAGTAAAGCCTACCTATGCAGTTATAAAAGATGGGCATCTTTGTCTAGTGCTTGAAGGAAATCTTTCAAATCTTCGTTTGGCGTGGGCATGTCTGGCTTGTGCACATGCAAACTTCTTATAGGCAAAAAACTTTAACTTACAACATATGCAGAAAGGGTCGAGACAAAATGCAATGCGAACCTTTCAAGCAGCAAAGAAAATTGCAAACACTTAACAGACACGCCTGCAATTCACAAAAAGTTCACTATTTTTATGTACTCATTTCAGATGACTGATCCTGAGCAGCCTTCGTTTTCCTTCGCTATTGGTCTTGGAAATACAACAGTTTCATCTATCCGCTTGTTACAGAGAGCAGTAAACGTTGACACTACGCAGTCGAGTTTTCTGGAAGGATCCGCTCAACGTTGATACTTTCCTGAACACGAAAATCGGGGTAGAATATATATACATTTTTGCCGAATTTCACAAATCAAGTGTAAAGTTGTTCGGACAAAGCTGAGTCTTGCGACAAAAAGCAATGAAAATCTGAATATTTCTCAACAACACGAGGCTTAAAGCAGCCGTTGGGGGCAAACATTAACCATCCGCAAACCATTCTTCTTATCAACGCGATCAGTCGTTTAAAGGGCACTTCCAGAACGCCCGTAGAAATGTCCGGAGAAAAGAAAGAAGAAGATATTGACTAGGGAGCGGTATATGAAGATGGTTGTGTGGACCCTCCCCCTCCCGCAGCATTCAACTCAATTTTTATCTCTTTTGTGGTGATATTGCGTTGAAGCGTAACCCTAGTTGATTGCCGAGTACTCAGAACTTCTCTTTCCCGCAACACTATGAAGGAAAATGGAGAGTAGGCGCTTGCTTCTATCGCAAAATAAAGGAAATTTTCGTGACATAAACATACATGTGTTTGTCTTGCGTTAAAGCCTGTAATCTGCAAGAATGCATCACGTTAGAGATCCTATAATGTGCACACATTTTTGGTTGGCATGTCAGTCCGTCCGAAAATTGAAAAAAAAGGAGAATTTTGACTTGAAAGGCGTTTTGCAAAAACTAGTTTGCGCGGACTTTTGTTGAAATCACTCTACATCTACGTTACGTAATGGAAGGGAACTTCCCGTAAGCATTCAACGGACTCAGTGAAAATGTCGAGGCACGAGTGGCCCCGTGTAAGGTGAACAGAACTTTCGAACTTATTGTGTAATGAAATCATTGTTTGTCCCTCTGTATTGCTAAACAAATAATAATTAAAATTTCATTTTATACACAGACCAGAGCCAAAAAAGAGGCAAAAACCTTACTTATTAAAGTAACAAAGTCGTAATAATTGAAATGTCCACAATATCAGCATTAAGGCAAACCGTACAACAAATTGCATGTGTACGTGTGCATGCGTGTGCATAGAAATGCACGTGTTTTGTTATGCGGACTGTCATGTTTGTGTGTGTTAATTCAAACCACAAAACACACATAAATACGTATATACGCATACAGTATAATATAACTGCAGAGAGTTGAATTCATTCTTTTCCAGTGTGCTTTTCTAAATGAAAAGTTAACCAGGTGCCGGCCAGACAATTCGCATTTGTGTGTGTTTTTTGATTCGCACATAAAACCGAAAGGAAAATAGAATAATTTTTTCACAACCCCCGTGCGCCAGTTGAAAGGAACATATACGAGATACGAGCACCTAAGTACACTCTGCAGATATTTACTCTAAATCCTTTCAAGATTTTGTTAAATTTTGCGCGTTCTTTAGTCATACAGCCTTGCCATTAGACGAGTTAGGGTACGGAGGATGCCTTTCTATATATGTGATTGCAAAAGTTCAGGTATTCGCAGTTCGTTGCGCACCAATTATAGGATTCCTTTTTTGAATTCGGTTAATTTTTTTGCAATTACTATTGTGGCCAACACTTGTGTTTATAGCATTTTATGAGCTGCTAGTTATGTTGCAATTATTCAACAATAATAACAACAGTGGTCGCATAAATAAATTATGAAAGGAAAGGTTTATAAAGAAATCATTTTTAATTTTTTTCGATACATAATTTAATTTCAATTGCGAACAGAGTGTAATGCTCCGACAGGTATCAAGGACTTGTCCTCAATTATGGGCATAACCGGTTTGTTTGCCGTACAATCCGTGCCGAGTATGAAACGTAAATTCGGTACTGCGTTTTAAAAACCGAGTACTAGTGACTTATCATTAGAAGTGCAGGCCACGCGGATTGTTATCGTTGGCTTGATAGGGGCTCATTAGCCCACAATTGAAAGCATGGCGAGAAAACTCCAGCAGTCTGAGAGTTCGGGAGAGCAGTGTTAAGTTACAGTTTTGCGATAAACTCTACCTGAAAGTTGGTCAGGTATTACTCAGCAAAAATCTTTCCTACCAAACAAATAATTCTTAGGTTTTATACTTTATCCAACGACTTAAATCTTTCGTCTTGGCTTTTTGTTGTGAATTGGAGAGTTCTAATGGTGGACTCTCGCAAGACATTAAGGTTAAACCAGTATGGAATTCAAAGTCGCCATCACAGCTTAATAAATTATATGCCTTTCTAAGCAATGATAGAACTAATGTACCATTATATACAACTTGTAGAGTGAAGACAAGCGTGCTTGTTTAGCAATAATCAAAAAGAAGAAGAAAAAAATAACGAAAAATGAATATAAGAAAAAGTCACTTACCCGAAGAAAGATTCATAGAGACTTAGTGTATTGGCGTTTATGTATCGGCACTTAACTACCGATGTCTAATAGCGCGAAATATAACGTCTCCTTGTCTGTCGCATACGTATCGGTTTTCTCCTCGCAAACCGAATCGATGCCCATGACGACTAATTCGTGCCGAGTTGTACCCCAGGTTTAAAATCACACCCATTTCCTTACGTTTGCTTAACAGGGAAAAGTTCTTCTCGAGTCTCATCGTCTTATATGTTTCGGCCTGAAAAGGAAATGAATGAATGACATTACATGTCATTATTAACTGTATAATGAAAGTTTAATTACATCCTAACAAAGCTTTACGTAAGTACGTATACAGCCTGCATAATTTGTCGCAGCAAGGCTAGCATGCACTCGCATCTGCAAGGATTTGTGAACAGTAAACAATTCGCAATTCGGACAAAGCGAGGACCAAGTTTTTGGTTGCTTTCTGATGGCTTTGAAGGCACAGTAATGAGTGCGAATACAGTTATTATTTCCGTTCTGAGGAACGAAAACAATATACAAAATATAGTCTCTGTTCGAAAATTTTCTTTCTTTCCGCCTTCGATTTACAATTAAGGCTGAGCTTCTCTTCTACGCGCAAAAGTTACTATTACAACTGACAACTTGTTTAAGCCCTTGCCTTAAGCCGCACCTCGTGCTCTCCTTCGTCTGATAATAGATTTAATAAACCTCTCAAGATATTTAAAGCACGAAATTTTATTAAAAATGTTTTGCATTACGTGACATTTTGCTTGAACTTTGACCTAACTTTGTATATCATCTGCTATATAAGGGAGTGTCCGTAATAATTCTTCAATCTTCGAGTTAACCACTTTTTCGAAATCGAAAAGGTAAGATAAGGCGCTAACCTGAGTGTCTTTTTTCTCTCTCTCTCTCTCTCTCTAACATATTTGTTTTTTATGAACACTATGCATGTATTTATGTGATAAATGCATGAATAAATATTTTTAGTGTACTCTTTCTTATTCGCCTCTTCGTTATTGTTTTGCACGGTTGCAATGCCAACTGACGTTTTGCAAAGTTTTTGTAATCGTAGCAATGGCAAAATGCTTATATGCCGTACGTGCAAGTTGTTGGATTATGGTAAGCTGGCGAACACAAATTCAAGTATAAACGTGTATATCTGTTTAATATATGTGTGCACAACCAACAACAAGAATACGTACGTACGTAAAAACTTACTTAAATGCATCTGCATAAACACTTGAGAAATGTTGATGTTGTTCGAGCACAAGTACAACGAACTGCTCGCTATTGTGTTATGCTTGTGTTCGAGTCCTCAGCTATGTAAGTATAGGTGATTACGTACTCATATTTAAATGTGCTTGAGTTTCTCAAATAGCCTTATTATTAAGTGTTATTGGACTGTAAATGTTTGCGTTCGAATGGATGCAGGTTTAAACAACTACTGCCTCGTATATCAGTCTGTGTGGTTATGTTTGGCTTGTGAAAGGGAAAGGAGAGTTGCCTCGTTTCTGTTGATATTGAAATCTAACATTTTGCTCAAAGATTTGTTAAGTGAATTTATTAATAAGCAAACAGTTTGGAAACTTTTGATTTCCATACCGTGAAAACTGAAGCACTAAGAAAGCTACAGACTCCTCAGAATGTTTCTCATTATCCGAAATTAATATATAAAAATTGAAAAGTAAGACAAGAGGACTTGTCTGACTTAACAGCCGTCAGTCTATTTATAGATGGAACCTTTACGTGTAAGCGTTCTTCGCATATTTGCAAAATGGAATTGTGGCCATCAACTAACTACATGTACAATCAGATGCAGCATTCAAGTAAAAATTTGCTACCGTAAGCTCTAGAAAACTCTCTATGATAGATAATAAATGGACAGACAGTTGGACAGACCTTTTTATTTTTATCCACCGCTTACTTTTTCGTTTGTGTGTCTTTTATGGGGAATGTAACGGTTAAGTGAAAGGCGTCGTGCCATTTTTCTAAACAGACTGAGGCTTCTCTCATCAAGCCGTACTACGGCGTGTTTGGAAGTGAAGAAACCGTTCCGACATCCGCAAATTTAGGCGAAAGTAACTGCGTCGTGAAAATGAGCCAAAATCATAAAAATAATTCGCTTTTTTTGTAACTTGATTGAGATCAAGGCGGTAAAGTTTCGCAGGCTGGTGAGAAAATTCGTGGCAATGTGATCGGAATGAATCCGACATGAAGTGTTTGCACGATTACCTACTTGTGATTTTTAATGCTAATGCGTAATTGCGTGCGCAATGTGGTTTTTAACATACAAGCGAAGAAAGTGAAGCAAGAGGCTCTTCATGGAATTCTCGTTTCAGTTATCCTGCCCTCCTACTTATCTTTACTAGGATTTCTTTTACGGCCTACAACTAAGTATCGCCTGGAATGGGAAATGTCAACGCGTCATTCAGCCTATGCCCTAAGCTTGTAACTATTTGTAAGGAGGTGAGAGGAAAACAGGAGAAAAACATGTTGAAAATGTACTCGGGATTCGATGATTGGACGAATAGTGAACGAATGTGTTTTCTACAGCAACAACGGCATCAATACAATAATAATTTGCAAAAATAATTCATCCTTTATTTGTTTTCATGTTTATTTCATTGTGCGATAATTGCGAGGAATTCCCTCACTTGCATGCACACAATACACAACATGGATTTTTATGTATGTATTTATTTGTACAATTTATTGCGAGCAATTGTTTATTTCGTTTTATTTGATGTCATTTGTACGCTGCTTGTTTTATTGCGAAAAAACACCTACGCACACATACTTTCAAATAAAACGCATTAAAAAAAAAAAGTAATGTATGTTTATAATGATATCAGTATAGCAATAATAATAACAACGGCGGCAATAAAAATGATACCGATAACAATAGGAATCATTACCCACTTAAATTATATAAATTTGTTATATTATATTGCTCTGCATATCGATGCGAACGGTTTAACATGCGTAATGATAGCAACAAACAAACAATTAAAAGTTTAATTAATTAACAATCGTACGTGAAATCGGAAAAAACGCTCTATTGTTAATGGGAGACTGAGGGAAATTTATTTAAAATCACGCTGCAGCAGAGACGAACAATCATCTAATTGTGCCTATAAAATATATGAAGATGGATTAACTACTTACTGCCCGATCAAGGACGTCCGTTAGTCGACTATATCTTGACATGATTCTGGCATTAATCGATGTCTCCATTGAACGTGTGTTTGGTTTCTGATCTTTGATTGGGAAAGCGACTTCCAGCCAGTTCGCTGGGGAAAAGATTCCGAAAAAGGGCGATGAGCGAAGCAATGCACAAAGAGGTACATAAGGCACGTCCCGGTGGTCATTACCGAACGATTAGAAATGGTTTACATCTCCTGGTTTGCCATCGAGCATAAAAATTATTTTAATAGTAATTTGTCGCTGGCAGTTATACATACATACATATATATTTTGTTTCTTGTCAAATGGAAGCCAGTTCATATATTTCTTTATAATTTATTGTCAATTAATGACTTTTTCTTCCATAAAGAAAATATATTATCTCCGCAAACTATAAATAAAAAAAAATAAAAAAAATAAATAAAAATAATCACGCTTAAGTTACGAGTGGAGGGAGCAGTTGGTGTGTGTGGCGTATGCGTGATGTTACCTGGCACTCTAATATGATTAAGCACGTTTTGAAGACAGAAGCATAAATCAACTTGTGGAGCACAAACAAACGAAAAAAAACCTTAATACAACTTTTTTTTTTTTTTTTTGGTAAACATTTTTTACAGAGTACGATGAATAAATGAGAGGAAAAAAAAAGTTGTTCAACATACATATGCGAGTTTCATTTACTAAAGCAACTGTTGTAAATACATATATGGGAGACGATGGCGAAAACGTGAAATCGGGTAAGAGACAAACGGGAAGTGCAACGAACATTGATTGCACTCTATGCTCTCATAGGTTTCGCTTTCATTGAAGGTCACAACACAGAATTACTATTATCCAAAGAATGGGATCTGTCGAAAGCATTAGTAAAGCGAATCTCTTCAAAAACACATTTGTCCATGGCTTAAATTGTTTTCACGTAGATTTTATTTAGCTACAGTTCCATTGCATATATGCTTTTTGATTATATTTCTGCGTTTTCTGGAAATCATAAAGTGATTTATTTTACTGTAACTGTTGCACTATAGCAGTGTGGACTAGAGTGAAAGACTTAGGTTCTAGTTAGAGTAATTTTTTAAAGCAGAGAAACCTTGCCCCAACCGCTCAAGACTGCATGCAGATAAACTTTCAAGTGAAAACAACGCTTTCTTAAGAGCAGGCAACTCGGCAGCATGCCTACCTAAAAGATGGAACTCAGTTGCACTTACAGTGTAGGTAGCAGCTATAGTAGAAATTTCTGAACCTATTTCCCAAATTTGCATATACTTTTTATAGTTCACCTTTAGCGGACATTTTACCATCCAGAATAGAATTTCTTGGCTTTAGCAAAAGGAAAGTACCAAATAAAGCAGAGCTAGTTACTATTTGACGTCGTAAGATGCTTAATTCCCCACATGTGCCCCTACGTGTATTATCTGTAGAGCCTAGCTAAGCAGCATGCTTGGTATACGCCTGAACAATATTCTGTCCAGTTATTGCCAGTTGCAGGTATATTTCAACAACGCCGACATTCCTGCGCCAGTGTTTTCAGAAAATTTTTGCTATTATTTACTTATCCAATGCACCTGAGTTTAAGAACCCCGTGCCACGATTCGGTTGTTTTTCCGTTCTGTATAAGTACGGAGTGTCAGGCAACGGACTGACCGTTCATCATTGACAATTTTAACAGTTTTGCTTTGCATTAAATACATCCGGATGTGAAAGCAATATTGAATAACCATCTAGCAAGAGTTCTCTCAGGTAAGCATCAACAAAATATTCTTCTTTTCTAGTTAGTTCGGTTACTATCTGCTATATTTAATATTCTTTATTATACATGTTACTTATATGATTCTAGGTCTGGCTTTAACGTGCGGCAAGTTTCAAACGCAATAATAGTGTTAATGTGCCGTCCATTTGTTTGTAAGCGGTACAAAACATGAAAACAACGTGAATAAGTAGACAAAACTATTATAAATTGTGATAAAGAAATTATTATGCAATGCCTGCCTGCCACTAAGTTGAAAAAAATGAGGCGTACACAACAAAAAGAAAAAAAAGAAAGCAAATAAAAATATATTCACACTTTATATTTAAATATGGATGAATATGATCGTGAGTGTGCGTGTGATTGTGTTTATTTGTTTTACTGTTTTTTATGGGTAAGTAGAGGATATTCCATTGTTTCATATATGTGAAGTCATAACTTTCCACTCCATTACCATGTAACGAAAGGAACACATATATATATATATATATGTATATATACATGTACATGTTATGTTAGGACTGACTGACTGAGTGAGTATATCGTATATGTAACGTAAGTGCCTTTTCTTTTATTTTGTTAATATTTCGTTTCAAAATTTTCATATTATACAACACGCATACACATATGTACACATGTACACATATTACAGGTAACATATTTTAAGCCAAATTCTGTGACAAAGTTATGCACACCGAGACGCATATACGTGTTCATACATTATCTCATTTTCACACTTTTTAGTTTTGCAAGGTTGAAGGGAAAAACAAAAAAAACTAAAAAAAACTAAAAAAATTGTCAAAAAACTTACTACCGAACAGACCAAAGCTAAACGATGAGCAAGATGTGAAAAGCAAAGAGGAAAAACAAAACGCACAAATATAGTCTTAACTTCATATATGGCGTTATACAAAGGTAGATATGAAGATTTTAAAATATTACACGGCTGGAAACGTTCTCCAGGCACCCTATTATTTGTTGGACGTATGGATGGTTGCTTGAAATTCTATATCGTAAGCGACATATGCCGCATCCTTACTTGCATTCCTCTATGTAGGGAGCAAGAGATACGAAACGTGAGCGCAAAAGGATGCGAAAGTAGAATATGTTACTTAAGAAGGGTATTTTTGCCAAGTAAGAGCAACTTTTTTTATTTTATTTCTTGGCACTAACGTTTGATTTACTTCTTTATTTCGCTACCAAAGGCGTATTGCTGCTCTCTGTTTTTTGCGCTATATATACCTGTGTCAACATTATTTACTACTACGTCAAAATATTATTTAAGATGTTTTTTTTGCTTTTTTTTTTCTTCTCAAATTGGCTTTGTGTGCGAAAGTAACATTAAAGCAAGTACGCTTTATATCAAAGCTCAATTCATTTCATGTTTCGTGTCATGTATAAAAATTCCATTTCCATTCGAAACAACATACTTCGTCGTCTTATGTAATGCGCAAAGGACAAGAGTGTCCTCCATTCGTTTTGCTGTCAGTTGTGTATGGACTTTTGACTGGTGAAATTTGAGTTTCTTATCGGAACTTCAATCAAGAGAACTAAATATAATCGAATCGATTCCGCTTTTCACGCCAATCGAGAATATATGTCGTGTAAGCATCCATCCAGCATCCAGTTCCTATGCACTACAAACATTGAAGATACGTACCGCCACTTCTCGTACGATGGTATAAAAATGAACATCAGACAACCCGCGAAGTACACATATTGGTGTCAGATTCCAACTTGGCATAGTCATGTTCGGGAAAAAAACAGAAAAAGCTTGGCCTACGTAAACTTATACAAGGTTATGCGGTATTCACTGCCGAAACACTGAAACATTATGTCGAACATACCTTTGTTTTATAATGAAGCGATACTGTTGCCCGAGTAATCGTCGGTTAGTTTACCTGTGACTCGAATGACCAAAGGACTACGTATCGTCGATTCAGATTTTTAAATCGTTGCTTCGAAAAGTTACTAGTAAAAAGAAATTTAGTCAAAATACATATATTAAAGCAAACTAAATTCGTAACTCGAGCCACACATACATCTTTGCTAAGCAGTAGTTAGTTTACGTGCACGTATACGAACATTACTTGGGGCAACAAAACAAAGCCAACAACACGATCTGTTTGCTAATAGGAGACGAACGGAGAACGATGTAGAAAGTAATAGATAGAAAGAGAAAGAAAATAGGTAGAAAGTAGAGTCAAAAAGAAGGGTCATGTGTACAGTTTTCAAATGCTGCAAAATACCACATAATTTGGCCAAAAAATTTTGTGCTCATGTTGTATTTTTTGTTGCCGGCAGCAGAGGTAAACAGAAACTATTCACATACGCATGCAAGTGTGCATAGTAAAGTTTATGCAAACTACAATCAAAATCATGAAAATTTAACACAACTTTTACCTTAACATCAAACATCAGATAGGGAATGAAAGAGACATGTACTATATGTGCATAATACAAATATAGAGATGTGTGCAGCGAATTCAGTTGCAAATCTACCTTAGACAAAAATTTGTAAGTGTAAGTATTATATGGACGGCTCGGGCGTACGCATGCACCAGTTGAAACTTATGTTCCTTTCAAACGACAATTGCGTAACAAGTTCGGGCAGATTTTCCACTCTTTATCTCTCCTATTGTACGCTTTGAATCGTAGCGTCCCTTTTTCCCATAGATTTCCTTGGAATTAAATAAAAACAATTTGTTTGTCCTCTTTACCTCCTATCGTCGGAGCATATGAGCTTCAAGTTCGCAACACACAAAAATACTTAGAAGGTACTCCACGACGTATGAGCTTATTTCTAATTGACTGATTGAAATGATTGTAGGTCGACTTAGATGCTGATGACAGTTCGCCTCTATTCTCGCATGAGTGTTGAAAGGCGCAAATGGAAAGAAGATAAAAGTCAAAGTCCTGTTATGTTTACGTTATCTTTGAAATCGACTTCTATGCACTCGTCTTACTGCCGCTTGGGATTGCCTCAAGTGCAACTGCATTAGCATTGCAAAATTGAGTTTCCGATGGAACAAATTACTAAATGCTACAAGCCTCTGAGTGCGGTGCTCGATAGCTTTTGCGTTTGCTAAAAGGCTTAAAAGGTGGCCTAACGCTTGGCTTAGTGAGAAAACCAAATCATGGATAGCAAAGTAGATCAGGTTTAGATAAAGTAATTTGATGGAAAATTGATTGATTTATATGCGGAATGTTATAGTGAATAACGAAAATTTAAATCATGCTTTACCTTTTGCATCGCTGGAGCACTTGTCGCTAAATACGCTAATATGGTAAGATAGGGTGAATAGCAGACTTAACCGTTTAGAGAAAAAGGCGACGGCAATCCTCATGTCACTGGTCGCGTCGACTAACCTTGAAATGCAGGAAAGTGCAAATCTGAAGGCATCATTTTCGAAAGGCCGTGAATGCAGGACATCCACCAAGAAATGAAAACTAATGAAAACTCAAGTGCCCAAGTCCAGTCAGTGTATATTTGGAAATCTATTTCGGTTGAAAAAACTAATTTCTTGTTCTGTGTGTTTTCTCGGAGGGAAAGATCTTAAAGTTGGGCCGTGAATTGCTTCCCGTTTCATTGTCGAAAATTTAGACAAGAGCATACATCTTTTAAGTTAAATACAATCTCTACGAAACCCCTTGCAGAGGAATAAGATAAACAAGTAATTATTTTCTTTTTCGATAAATTTTCATTATTTGTGTTTTACCAATGAAGCGTAACAATAATTTTGTTTTTTCCAATACACAGGGCAGGATGTATGTATATTCTTGTTTTATAAATGCACTCTTTCTTAAAGAAAAAAAAAAGGAGACCTAAAAGATGCTTGTGAAGTTTTCATATAAAGATATTGAGTTGGCAAAATTTGGCTATCAACGAATAATGGCCCACAAAATATGAAGTCATTCAATCATTGCAAATCTCAGTTAGTCAGTTAGTCTGTCTGTCAGTCCGACCGGAGATGAAGATAGTTTAATAGGCACTCAATCATCCTTATATTTTTATATATATATTTGTGTATCCATTTACTCATCCATCCATTTATCCAAGCATTCGTTTGTTCATTTAGGTTAAAACATCATGAAATTCTGCCAAAGTCAATAGAGACGAAAGCATTTTCTTCTTTCTCTCAATTCATTCCTTTATATTGCGCCTTTTCTTCAGACTTTTTCCAACATTTTATATTTCGTTTGAATTTTTGCCAAAAATAAAAACTGAAAAATTTTAATAAAAGTAGAAAAAAAAGAAAAGAGAAGAGAGGAGAAGAGAAGAAAAACCAACTGCTTACCATTTAATGAACTGCAGAAGTTTAATGAATATTTCATAACATGCAGAGTTTTCCTGTTTATTGTTTGTAAATGTGCATGTGCATGTTTGTTTGCCAATAGTGTATATACTGTTTTGCAGTAATTTTTACATTTGTATATGTGTGTGTGTGTGCATTGGTTATCAGTTTCAAAGTATATTTAGCTTTAGTGATTTTTCTTTTAGTTTTTATGTTAGATGCGATTGTGATTGTGATTATGATTATGATTATTAATGAAATGCCAATTGAAAATCAGAGAGTCAGAGAGAACAGAGAACACGTAACATGTCTTGCAAGTGTAAGCATCCTACCCCTAATAGCGGTTGTACGCTCAGCTCTACAAATCTTCCTTAAGATCTGCTGCTCTTCATCTCTACTTAACTGTTGGTACTTTTGCTGTACGCTACGCTGCTTCAACCGGGACATGATAACGGTTTGGATCATTTCAAAGTTCAAGCTGTATACATATATATGTACACATGTAATGAAAAGATTTTCGGTCGTCGCATGATAAATTCTTTCTCAAAGTATTGCTGTTCGAACGAGTGATTTTTTTTTTGAACAGCAAGCGTTTAAGAATGGAAGGCCTTTGTTCGCATCTTTGTACCATCTATTCACATAGCATATATATGATACAAAAATCCCAACCCATATCGTGACACGCTTACGTGATCCAATAAATTAGACGATGAGGAAACGTAACAGTAATGTGAAAGGCTTAAGTGGATTAAATACTCGGCTTTGATTTTCGCAAGTTTTTTCCAGTAAGAAAATTTTCCATGTGCAACATAATCGTCGAACAATTCCCAGGGCTCAGTGTTCTCAACTTTAGCATTAAAATAACTTTTAAAGCGATAATGAATACGAATTGTGTTCAAGGTAACGCACTAAACGAAGCCTTCTAGGCTTTTCTTAACACGAACAACATCACGAACGCGTTAATTTATTTAATGACTCCTTTTCAGAAGAAATGCTTTTATTACAAATCGTGTCGCTTATTTTAATGGCCTTGAGTGAAATCTTTAAACAGACGATTTAACGATTAAAACACAGACTCTTACTATTTCCCTACATCTTTAGTCATTTAGAATATTTCCAATATGTAGATCTTACCAACGGGATTTCGAATAACAATGTTATAGTTGCTATAATAATAACAACAACAAGAACAGTAATTGCATTTAGTATCTAATGAGTATTGCATTCGTATTATAATTACAAACATATACATAATTATTCAGTATTCAGTGTTCATGTTACTTATATGTATATATATATATATGGTGTATATATATATTGTGTATATATATAAAATGTATATTTTATGCTTAACAGTTACAATCTCTGTACATATTGTGTTTCAACACATGCCTAAGTGCATATATATGTATTGCTTGTAAATGCTAGGATGTCTGCCTATGTAGCCTGAAAAGTTGCTTCTGCGTAATTGTTGAAAACGTATATCTATGCAAATTGGGATTAAAACTAAATTAGAAGGCTTCTCATTGCCTTTGTAGTTATTTTCCTATTTTATGGATGTACATGTAAGTGTCTGCGTCTCTACTGGGTAAGCAATTATTTAGCTCTCAGTCAATTGCCAATGAATTGTAACATTTCCAAAGGGATACGCAATAGAAACGAATCCAAACACGAATTGCAATAGAAACAAATGCAAAAGAAGAAGTTAAGAATGAAATTAATGTTGAAAGAATTGCAGGAAAGAAGAGTTAGTTGCTCCTATAAGATTTCAAGTTAAGGAGAGAAATTAAAAAAAAAATATATGCATTTTCTTAAGTCGCAATGAATGCAAAAAAGCAATTTTTGTTTTGTGTAAGCAATTTTTTAACCGCGATTCGATTCCCATTGTTTTTTGCCTTTTGCTTTTAACAAAGTACCCTGCAAATCAAGAACACGGATTTTTAAAGGTCTAGAGTCGCGCTCTGCTCACTTATTTTGTTTGTATGTCCATGCAGAGACCATCGTTCCCCTCTTTCTTCACGTTCGTGTAAATTAAAATGAAATTTCGATATTTAGATTTCCACTGCATCGAAGCGAAATCTTTCGAGACCGATTATGAAATGTCTCTGGCATTTAGCAAGAGGCTCTGCACATTCTATGCCGGGTGCCAGGTGTATGCGGTATGCATGTTAGAAGAGGCAGTTGTGTACACAACATACTCCCACTTATCGGGAAGAGTTGGCCCTCTTTTAAGTACCAGTTAAGAATGGAAAAAAAGAAGCAAATTCTATTGTTTTATGACTGTGCACGTAACTGAATAAATTTCGTGTTGCTCTAAGAGAAACAATTGCAATTAAACGTGAACCGGAATACAAATTGTGTACAGTAATGCTGGCAACATGGGAACTAAAACGAAAAAACAGTAAAAACAATCAATAAAATAAACGAAAAAATAACATTCAGAGCAAAACTTTCATTTACTTTAATCATTGTAGTGATAGGCACGCAGAGGATAAGTTTACGGATGTTACATGGAACACCTTACGCGCGCTTTGTTTCATCAGGGGTTTCATTTTCGCCTCCTCTATATCCACAGGGTATGTCAGTCACAATTACACTGCCATTATATATATTTGTTTTCCATAAGTACTTCGTGGGCAGCAAAAAACTGTGGTGCGATTCGGTTTAAACGACATATCAAGTTTGTTTTCTCAAGAGCGGAACACGTTAATTCTTGCGTGTGTGCCGCAGTGTTAATAAGCGCATTGCAAGCATATATGTTGGGGTTTTTCAGACAAAATGCTTATCTTTTCAAAGATCGAGCGCACATTGAATAGAAACTATTTTCGCAAGAACCTCACAAATTCATTCAAAGCGACCTCTTTCACAGATCCTATCACTTTTCTGACCATGAGACCATGAGAGAGTTCATTGTACGCGCAAATAATTTAACAGTAGTGCCGTCCAGTACGTCATTTCGATGATTTTTAATTGTGGATCTCTAAAAAAGTAGTTATACCGTACGTAGTACGTGTTCCAAAATCTAAAAAAAAGGTTTTCGCGAAACATCTTTTTACCAAATACCGTAGGAGTGGCTGCGCTTTTCAATTTGCATCAGTTAATCTTTTGCCCTGCAAAAGTATTTATTTGCTCGTTTCCCTACTTCTAGTTGCGCTATCCTTATTAGACTTGTTTATCGACTGGAAGGCACTTCACATGGGGTGCGCATGTACTGTATAGGCGTTCGTTTCCAATAAAACAAAAAAGCGGAATTGCAAATACACCTAAACTCAATGTTTACGCAAGGAAAAAAATGAAGTCATTTGGGTTCTTCGTGCTGCATACAGGCAGGCAATACCAGAAGGAAAAGTAGTTTTCGAGAGATGTAGAGGACTTTACGCAATATTTCCATCGGTAATATTTGTAGGGAAATGATATGAGGGAATGAATGAGGGAAATATTCTGTTCTGATCCATCTTTGTGGCTGGTATTAGGGAAACTTTTAATTTATTATATATTTGCGGCTTATCTTCACCGAAGACAGAGAGTATTGAAAAAAAGCTTGGATATTGAGGTCTAAGGATTAATGGAAAACCAGCCAGAAAGTATAAAATTTCTACTTTTGCATTATTTACGCGGATATGACCCGCATAGTCAAGTATTATTTGAAAATTTGCAAAACACTTTCCACAAATCGTATTCAGCAGCGAGCCCCGTTCGCCCCTAAGTTGTGTATTCAAAATTCGCTCAAAGCCAATAAACTTTTTAAACTTTACTAAATAGCAAACAGATTTTGCAGCGATACAAGTGTGTAGGAGCACACACACACACAGTATAGTATAGAGTACGTTACGGTATTTGTGCACATGCATGAGTAGCTGGAGTTGTAAGGATGCCATGTTAACTCCATATGAAACTATTATAATAGTATGTGCAGCTGTAACGAAGCGTATTATAAGTAAAAAGTATTGTGTAAGCATAGCGTTAGCATGCGATTTATAGATTATATTTAACTCCTCTTACACACGTACGTGGACGTACGAAAATATATTTCCATATCAACGTAATATGAGCGAGCGAGAATGTAGACGGATTTGATTGTGTAAAGCACACTTTTTCTTTTTTTTTTTTTTGTGCTCTTGCCATTACCGTATTATGGGTGCACAGCCAAACAGACAAGAAAGTACGAGCTTACTGGTGAATGCAGTATTATTGTTGTTCTTTTTTGTAGCACACGGAGATTGATTTATCCTGAGGATATTTTCATAAAAAAAGGAATTGGAAATTTATCTTTAATTTTCAAGAAGAAGATAAATTTTCAATTTTTTTTTTTTTGACAAAACTTTCTATTATTATGAAATATTTCTCCATGTTTGTGAACAAGGTAACAAAAAAAAATCTAGTACGTTTCGGAGCGTTCTACTGCTCTGTGTAAAGTATTTAAATGATTGACAAATTACGTCATGAAACATTGTTGGGAATTTGCTTTATTTCTTTTAACTTAAACTCGATTTGCTTTTCTGCAGTGCAATCAAAGCAGGATGTACTTTTTTCACTAATAATTGTCTTTTGTGGACAGACGGACGGGTCGACAGAGCAGGCGGGTATAGTTTAGGTAAGGCTCTCCAAGTATGACGGACATGAAGTTCACTTCTTTACCACGCAAGGCCATATTTAAAAGAGAGCTTAAGTGAAATGAGAAAATCGAAGAATGCAAAGTGCGAGGGTTCTTCTTCTTACGTCTTCTATACAATTGCGGAGAGCAGTGAATATAATTGAAATGTGTTCTGCCCTTCGTGTCAGTATCACCTAAGATAGGAAGTTTCGCATATGGCTAAGCAAATCTGCCTCGCCCAAGTTCCTGGCCGGTACACCCGCGACTTGAACGTGATGGGCGTGATGATTGCCCTAAATTCGCTTAAAGCATTTGCGTTTTAATAGTTTGTCTTGGTTTCAAAGATAGTTAGGTTTATTAACTAGTTCGCGTCAAACTGCCTCTTACGGTATACAGTATAAAATTTTGAGCCCTTTGACTTGTTACGCCTATTTTTTAGTATATTTTGCAAAAGGGTATCCTTTTGATTATAAATGTTTCGTTACATTTTCCTGAAATTGTTTTAAAAAGAAATTTTCACTTTAATGCGTGTCAGTATATCAAATGACGACAAGTGATACTTTAACAGCATCAAGACATACTGACACATTGATCTGTTCACAAGTAGGGAGAGACGCAGGCAAGTAAGCGTAGAGTAGAGACGTTCGCTCTCATCTGCAGTATGCATGTGTAGGTTGAAGATTCATTTCATTTTGTTTTATTGACAATTTCTTAAAACGACAATTTATTTAAAATTATTACATACACACACGCTCGTGTTTTCGTCCGTAAAAATTTTTATTTATTTATTTTAAAAGATTTGCCAGAGACTTGAAGTTGGGATTGATTGACATGTTCTTTGTTAAATTGTTTTGTAACCTTAAGGCTAGTGTAAGTGTGTGAATGTTGAGTTTTATATATAAACTGAAAGTGTTAAAATGTCAGACAGTTTCTTGACATATAGCAAAAACAACTGAATGTAATTGCGTTATCGTTATCGCCTGCTCATTAAGATTTTAGTCGTCTGGGATTTGACAAAGACAAGGAAATATTGAATCACTTGTAAAAAAACAGCACTTAACTGTAATTCTCAGTGATCGTTAACGTTGGAATGCTTGTAGTGAACGACTGAGATATATGAAAAATTTCTGTTTACAATCTGCTTTGATGAAAATGATTCAAGTCCGCCTTAATTGTCCCGAAGAAGATTCATTGAGTGCCTTGCAAAGAACTTGTCATTGGATTGAGGCGGGGACAGTATGAGGAAGAACAAAAAAAAAAGGGAAGGAAAGCGCAGAAATGGTTTTTGGTAAGCTTTTGGGTGCGACAGTTACGAAAATCGTGAAAGCTTTTAACGTCTACACGTAACTTGCTCTGTCTAAGATATCTATCCATATTTTGTAAGTGGAACATATATAAGGGAGTATAACTTACAAATATTCACGCTATATACACAATAGAAGTTCTTCGAGCCATAATATGCACACACACACGCATATGCAATATAAGCGAAGTTTGCATAACATGTGACGTTAACATATCCGAATAGCGGCGTTCTCAGTATACTCCAAGACTACCATAACACATAGGTAGTCTGATAGCATCTTGATAGAACATTGCACGTACGCATAAGGAACCTTACAGGACGCAGGAAAGACATTTAGAGACAATTAGCTGATATTGAGATTTAAACAATAAAAAAAGCTTTCCGTCAATTTAACAAAACTGGCAAACTATAAGTTACGCCTAAGTTGTATTCACGGGTATTATGCCAAATTTTAGACCGGTACCTGCACAAAATATTGAAATTCATTAAAGGTTGACGTTGTAATTTTTAGCTAAAATACTTTTGTTGTGAAAGTGCTTAGAACGCATAGCCAAGGGATTAAAAGTTTGCTATTCAGGGGTTCTTCAGATTCCGTATTTCTAAGCGCTTCATCTGTATCTAAAAGTCAAGGGCTCATTAGCTTTTGTATATTATTGTACGATCAGAGTCAGGTTAACCTTGTTAAGACAAGAGATAAAATATGCGATCGAGGGGCGAATAAGGCAAAGTTTAGAAAAGGTTTAGTATGCAATACGGTGTATCATTATTCGCCATCTCACTTCAAGGCGCCATCCAGCGAACCCAGAGAACAAAACATCTCCTCGCGAAGTACGTTAGATGAATAATTGCCGTTATGGTCTAAATCTATTCGCGCTCTTTCTCGCCTCTATTCCATTCGTAAGCTGGTTCATCTACAGCGACTGTTTCATAAAAATGAATTCGCTATGGAAACCATTAGACAAGTGGACGATTAATAATGGAAAAAATCGTATCTTAATGCAAGAGAATAATGCTTGCGAATATTTAACGCAATCTCCCCGATAAAGTGTCTTCCGTCTTTAAAGAAGATTTATGCTATTTCCAAGTATTTATTTTAAACAGAAAGATTACCTTGTATAGTAAGGATGTTGCACTTTTTGTACATATGTACATAAGCTTGCATCTCTATAACGATATTATGCCAATTTGATGGTGTATTGGTGAAGTAAATAGCTTTTGCCATTGAAGGTGGATTGAGGTAAAATATCTGCAAACAAAGTGATTGGTTTTTGCGCTATATATATATGATATTATGCGCTAACAGAACTGAATAAAATCGCTCGGGGAAAGAAAGTCGAAAGTAAAAGTAGAGATGAGAAGAATAATTAAAGGGATTTCATTTTTAAACTAAGATGGATAATTCTCGATTAAATATAACTGACAGTATGCATGCATTTGTGTCCGTTTTAGGCAACGTCCGTTCTGTCCACAAAACAATTTATTTAATATCTCTTGAAAATTAATTGATTTCACAATATATTCCTTTTGTCTATCATGCGGTTTAATAAATATTTGAATATTTTCAGGCACAATTGTTGTTAGTAAGTAATTGAGGGAAATTCTAATTTGTCAAATGTGCCTAGAGAGACAGAGAGACAGAGAGAGAGAGAGAGAGAAATGTTGTTGATCTAATGCACTTGCATGCATGGCTGCAATTGGCACGACATGCTTTAACACGCTTCAAGTATGCTTTTTCTCATTTTATGTATGCATGTGTGTGCGCGTGTGTTTGCGCTAGATGAGCTATGTGGTTGGTTTATTATGGTATTTTCAAAAATATTTTTAACACATGAATGCATAGGTAAAACCATGTACATTAAGACACATTAACACCCGTATAAGTATATCCATAGGCATATGCAATATATATATGTATATATATATATATCTATACTATGTGGGTGAGTGTGTGCGAATATGTATATGAAAGATGTCTGCGAGTCGAAACAATGCTGTTCGAATCGATAACACGTACAAACCAAGCATTTGCATAATTCAGACATGGGCATGAAGAGGCATTTATAACAATTCAATCTTTAATTAAATCGTAAGTACGAAAGTTTCCTGCTATGAAATGCGTTTGTGTTTTTTGCGTTTCAATATTTCTGCAAATTGCTGCTGCTCTTGAATCTCTTGCCAAAGCGATCATAAATATTTTTAATGGTTTTTTAATCTGTTTATGTGTGCGTGTGTGTGTGCGCGTGTGTGTCTTTGTCTGTGTGCGTATGCATATGTATGTTAAGGTACCACCTCTCATTTATCGAATTATTACATCCATTAACGTACTCATGCATACATAAACAAACACATGCGGAATTTATTCGGTTTTTTCTTTTTTTTCCGTGGATGCTTTTACTATTTTCAACTACATTTTCGGGTGAGTGCATATAACATACACAGAGAGATATGTTTGCGTTGGGCGTTTTTGTATATTTAATGATATTTTCTAATATTTTCAACCTCCCTATAGGCTCATTAACAAGCAATTAAACTGTTTAACACATCATTAAATCCGGGCAGATTATGTTGTAGCAAAGCGAAAAAACTAATGAAAAATTCGACTGGTTTTGTTGGTACAACCAAGCATTAAAGCAGATTAAACGAATTTTTAATTAAAAATTGAATAATTGTATTATTTGCTTAAACTATTGACGTACTCACGGATTTTCAAAATTCTATTTGCGGCTTTAACAAATCATGTTAAAAGTTTAATTACATTCATTATATATATTTATATAATTTAACTTTTAAAAAGATAACGAACGATTAATCAAACCCGTGCATAGAAAATTTCTAAAACTGATTCTGTTAGAGAAAACAAGGAGGGGAGGAAAGGGAGGACAGCAAGACTAACTTGATTGTTTTGTTATTATCCGTTGCGCAAGCGATCTATCATTGCTTAAGTGCTACAGATGGAAAAATGCAAGCAACCAAAAACTTTGCTTGTTCTTCTTCCCTTTGCTTCTTTATCTTTGCTGCTGTGGAGAGAAACACTATTGCAATATCGTTCTACTCTTGTCCATAACGCTCTCATTTTCTCCAAAATTTTCCCTTAAGCAAAACATAATATGAAATGCGTTACTTTGTTTGAAGCATGAATCATTTGCCATGATCTCCCTTCGTCTTTGGTTTCGAATTGTCCCCGACATCTTGCACGCACTTACTTCCGACTCAACGAAGAAAAACGTCACAATATTTTTATTTTAATTATCTATGAGTTGTCATCGTCCTATACAACTATACTAAGTTTTGTCCTGCCAATGTTATGTGAATCTAAAGCCGTGTGTTGGGGAAGAAGTCATAAACTCATCCTTTGAGTCAGTTAAAGAAGTTGTTTTAAACGGCTTGCAAATAGCATAACTTAAATAAGTTTGAAGAATTATTTAAAAAAACTTCATAGGCATTGAAAATAAGAAGAGCATAACTTTCGGAGGGAGTTCTCTCTGGTATCCACCACTGTTACTGGCTTTTCCTATTTTTCAAATAATGCTTTGCTGCATTTACTACCATTGCCCTGCACAAACACATATATGTATATAGATGTGCTATTGTTATAAAGTACGTAATGTCCGAAGTAATAATAACAAGGAAGGATTGTGTGGCGACGTTAGTTATGGAAAAATTTATTGATCGATTTGAAGAATAGTAAAAAAAGGAAAAGAGGACAAGGTGCTCTTTATCATGATTGAAACCATAATAAACAGATGGAGGGACAAATGTAGGCTATTCATTTGCTTTATCGCATGCCAAACATAATTACCTTTTAGGAAGAAGCGTCGACGTGATTGAAAAGTGAAAAGTTTTCGGGAAATTTTTAAAAATTTGAAAAAATTGTTACAGAAAGCAGTGAAAAGGACTATCCTCATACACACATTCATTGCATAACATTTAAGTGTTTAACATATTTAGATATTTTGCAACTACAACAATGACTATCATAAAATTTATTCTGCCATTAAATTCGTTGTCAGTTTGCTTTCGTTTGTACGTATTTGTATATATTAATGCATGTTGTTGAAGTTGTAACTGTTTGTTCTACGTCAACAGTGGAATATATTAACTGAACATGAAAACATAATCATATTTACATATGTATATAGTTTGCATTTTTTAGCCGATGCCCTCGCGCGCTATTGTAACATTCTTGTGAGTATCGCACACGCACGCACACACACACACAAACACACACACACACACACACACACACACACACACACACACACACACACGTAAGGTTGGATGCTGCTTAAATTTGTACTCCGTGAAATGAACGTATATTTCCGCTTTAATGTTTACACTTATATATGTATGTATGTGTGGAAAGCTAATTAAATCTTTTACAGCGAGTGTAGTGAGGAGTTTTCTATGTTAATTGCTTATTTACGTGATTTCATAGAAAATTAACTCAGCAAATTGTAAATGATAAAGCAGCAGTTGTTGCCAACCATGCATACATACTTATGTGCTTACATTTGTGTGCAGAAAGACAGCGAAACGGGGTGGGAAGGAAAAGGTAACGCAAGAAGAAAAACGAACCAATGCTCTAACATGTGTAAAACAAGAGATAAACTACGGTATCTTAATTGAATACATGAATGAAATTTGTAATTGTGTAAATGAGACGACACATATACATATGCAAACACATGCACATATACTGTATGTGCAGAGATAAAGTGATAAATTTCAATATAAACACACTCACCTGCGAACGTCTATCACAAAATAAATTCATGTACACATTTGCGTCATTTGTTTAAATGATTTGTCATACTATAGGATTTTTTACCGAATCTCGATACTTGAGTGCTTGTGTAGTTTTATGACATAAAAACCCCTGCAATCACTAATTTTAGTCATTTGCGGGCAGCGATATTTGGCCATGTGCTTCGGAGATTTTGCATATTTGCCGGTGATTAATCACAAAATTTAAATTAGGAATAACTAACCACAGCTACATGTACATATATACTGCACAACATACTGACTAACTTGACTTGACGCTTTATAATTAAGAAAAGAAATTTCAAATCTTTATGTGCAGATTAATTTATTACTTTGTTGTGTCACCCTGTGTACAAAGGAATAAATTATACACTTTGCCACCATAGACGGTCGGTCATTCGATTGAGTAGCGTGTTTTAGTTGAAAAAACAGAGAGTCGAAACCAACCGTTAACTGTGCTCCGAAAAGCTGATATTTTATGGTTTCTCCTAAGCGCATTTTAAGAAAGTGGCGCCAGATGGACTGCTTGGCTTACGACATTTAGGAAAATGGAGCTTAGAAAGTGTTAAATAAAAATAAATGTAAAGCAATGCTTTTCCGGAAGTTTCTACATAATATTTTAATTCGGTCTCTATTCACTGAAAGTAGATCACATTCATGTATGCAAGATCCAAAAGCAACCGTGACTGCGGTCGCGTAAAGTAACGCCAACGGCTTTCTTGTCTAAATTTAAGCTGCCCATCCCTATGTAGAGGAACCACTTAGGGAGGGAATCTTGTAATTGTGGTAGCGAGTCCTAACTACTGGTACGGCTCTTTGAAGAGTATCGTGATGGTTGGTTTTCAACCACTCCTAAAGCGAATAATTAGAGGACGATGATACACCACAACATTCTCCAGAGTGGGCTTATTGGCCTTACACTTTAAATCAATCTGGCACTCCAGTTGAAGCTTACACGAATTGTCTCATTTTCTAAGGGACGCCCGGTCACACATAGAAAGCCCAAATGTTAGCTGGTTTAAATTTTCCTACAGGTACTGTTGAATTATAACTGGAATTCGGCTCTAGTTAACTACTTTGTGGGGATCTTAAGCTAAAATAGAAACTTTCGTTCACAGTGCGAAGACACCGTCGTTCTAAGAAGCATTCGATTCTGCCATCCATCAAATCTTCAAGAGTTGTTTTGTAAGAAGATTAAGCTTTTAAGATGATGAATGTGCTTTTGCCAATTTCTTCTTTTTAATTATTTCTATTAATAAATTTTAAATGAGAAAACATTCGAATATTGTCTCAATTCTAGATGATGTAAAAACCAATATTTAAAAAATGCATTGATATAAATAAAGAGATTAAATGACAATGCAATGCGAAAACAAAGGGGAGCGAACGGGCATGCAAATAAAGCATGAAAGCGGAAACGAAATCAACGCCATGAATAACGGACTAAATGTATACAAATATTTCATGCTGAAGCATTATGTATGTGCATGAGAGATGTGTGCTGTTGCAAAAATATGTTAAAATTACAATGAAAATATTTTCATTCACATTTAAATACATTTACAATTACACTCTAGACTGTTGTTCATGAAACTACACTTAAACTGATTATACACTCGTGAGGAAATGCAAAGAAATTTTTAAAAATATTTTGCCGGATATTTAAAGCACGCAAAATTATCAGCACAATGGACTGGAAGTGACCGAAAAATAACAAAAACCCAAACATTTTTAGCGTTATGAGACCCGGTATCCACCTTCGACTCTTCACATCAGAAAAGTCAAATATGAAAATTTTAAGCTCCTTTAGCTTCTAACCCTTTTCCACGTGCATTATAACTATAGTAAGATTTATGTCTTTACAAAAATTACGCTCTATTCAATTATTGTAAATCAATATTCACCTCCACTCTGCTCCACTTCCACTTCACACTATAAGTTAATGCGTATGATTATACAGGGGTTGTTTATCGGAAGTGTGTTACGCCCAAAAATGCCTATGCGTGCGGACTAAGGACGAAGGCATAGCTGACATTTTCCAATTAGTAGGATGATATCCCACCAATTGTGGGATTTTGCCACCCCTGGAGCATCACAATGAAGACATGGATATGGTTCGTCGTATTCCTACTGGATAAGGCGCAGCCTATTTGCCACCTCATTACTTAATGTTATTACGACTTTGCGGTAACTACAGCCACTACGAAACGCTCCGAAGGCCAGTGCCCAGCAGTCAGGCGAGAGACATACGCCACTTAAGAATTCTGCATACAGTAGTGGAGCAATTCTTTCTTGTACAGCCTTGGACTATATTGTGCATAATTCATTTCAACATTTAAACAAATGTTAGGCAGACAGACAAGAAACATTCTCACATATATTTCTATTCGTGCATTCATTCAATAAACGCAAATATATCCCATGGTACTAAGCGAAAAGGGATGAACATTGAACGATGAACATTTTAATTTTTCTGACGATACGACCTACAGATCACTCCTATCTAAAGATAATTCTGTTAAGTCATTTTACACACTTTTAGCGTTTGTTTTTCATTATTACAACAAGTTCTCAAGTGCTTTCTACCTCTTTAAAGTATAGATTACTTTTTCATAAGATTTTGTGTTATATGATAACGCGATGTACGCATGGATTTGCTCTTTTATTAGGGAGAAATAGCTATTCTCGTGATTCGGGGCGCGTAGGACTTCTAAGAGCATAAACAGTACAAACTAGATAGCACCTGACATAACATAACGTACAGTTACGAATCACGAAAATCACGAATCATGGAAAAACACACTGAGTTAAGGGTTTTCCTCGCTGCGCAGTTGTTCTCTATTTAACAAATTTCCATTGATTATTTTTTTTTTTGAGGCAAAAAAAAAAAATGCGTTTATTTTCGAAATTTAGGCTCTTAAAATAGGCCCGTAATATGTCTATAATGTGCTAAATATTTAATCTATACAAGGAAATTTACATATAAATGTCATAAACAAAAGTTGAACATTTTCGGAAAAAAGCAAACAAAAAAAAAAAACAAAATATTAAATCATCTGAAATCTACAATGAATTTCTATTGTAATCATTGTTTGAAGCAACATATCTGATTACATGGAATTTAAATGTGTTCACATGCACACTAACAAATTATTATCTACAAATTTTTTATACATGAGAAACCATCTGGCAACAATATGATTAAACTGTGGTCAAACATACACACTCAACTTGCACAAGTACTATAAAATTGATAAAAACAAAAAAAAAAACAAAAAAAACAAAAAAAGGAAAGAGAAAACCTCAAATAATCCATAATATCAGTGAAAGCAAAGTATACGTAATACACATATGTGTAAATATATGTGCTTGTGTCATATTTTGTTGTTGGTATTTTACTAAAGATAACAGTAAATTATTACAGTAGATACATGTTTGCATAAAAATTTCAACCTTAAAGTAGGCAACATTTTAATATTTGTGTTGCATAGACAACCGAATTTGCTTTAAATTATGTGCTATTTGTTGCTGCATATTGCAGTTGAGTTCGTTAAGCTTTAATAGGAGCTTTTTTTTTTTTACAACCACATATGATGGTAAACTATGCATAAAGGATCATTCGCTTGTTATTTTGTGTGCGTGTGTTGTCTTGTGTAGCTAGCTATAGCATACGAAAAAAAAAAGAACAGAAAAAAAAGCAGATCGGAGAGATGGAAACAGAAAGGAGAGGGGAACAAACATAGACCAAAAATACAACCAACAGTTAGTGACAACGTCTCATTTTTCATTATGTGTCATTTACGAAAGTTTATACTACTCAGAGAAGCATGCTTGTGTACGTACGTACGTACGTACGTACGCTGACATTAATGTGAATGGATGTAGCTGCACGTAAAAGTGTCTGTGCATATGGATGCGTGTTGATATTGGTATAAAAGTTTATAAAACTGTAAACTTCTATCTATTTGTCTGTCTTTCGGTTTGTCCCGGTTGACAGATTCGCTCATTCATTTATGTTTCATCGCCACTACTACACATTTTCATTTCACTTTATTATATAATTCACTCGCACCGGAATATCATGTACACATACATGCGTACATCATGCATGCATACATTCGTTTGGAGTCTTTATGCTCTATGCATTTGAATTTGTATGTATTGTGTTGATGTGATTATACTTGTTGTGTGTTTATTTTGAGTTATTTTTTTTGTAATTTTTTCGTTTTCGTCATGTTAATGAAGTGATGTTGACTGAACATGAAAATTTTAGTAGTAGAGTTGAAATTTCATTTTATTTTAGTGAAATGCACATAAGCACACCAGCACATCAGCCAGCCACGGCTGGCGAGTATGTGTTGATAATAAATGTTTTCTATAACGTTTAGTGTATAGTTTTGTTACCTAAGCAATCACTAATTAATTACTTTAACTGGCAATATAAAATGGTCACCACTACCACTAATAGCTTGCTGTTTATTTCAAAATAAAGGTTACGATGCTTTTTGTGGTTTGGCAGCTTAAGTCTTTGCTTCAATGCAGACCGTGGGATAAATTGGTGCACTTCTCTCATTTCATATGTCTGTATACTTGCAGAAAGAAAGCAATCTGTCGCAACATATTTATGCATTTGTATGCTAATCAGTCAAGGGAAATATATCTCCACATCTTTACATTCGCGTCTTTATTTATCTAACTGAACGACAAAGAAAATGTTGTGTAATTTTCCAGGACTAAAAGTCGGCCATATATGGGAATAAAAAAAGTCCTCTTGATAGTGTATGGAATGGAGCTTTCACCTCCGGAGGTGCCTTTAAAGTTATATAGGTATTATTATTAGTCATTAGCGTGCGAAGTGGTTGTCAGCATCTATTCGTCATAGTAGGTTTCCTTAATGACTGGCTTTTTCTTCCTTTTTTATGGCAAACAATTTACTTTGTACTCTTTGTTACGTCTTCGTAAACCTTTTCTATACGAATTTACTACAATCATGGTTTGGGATTTCACTATTGCTTGCTTACCTTGATATGAGTTTGCTTTTCGTCCACCTTTTAAGGTTTGAAAACATATCGGCGGCATTCAATCTTATATCTAAAGTTAGCATGCAATCTTCACTGTTCAAGGCTCGCCTTACTTACTGTACAAGTGGTTTTGATAAACGGACATTTATATAAGTACGTGCAAGAGCGATATTTAGCGAATTAATTAAGATGCACTTGAAGTAATCGAAACTTTTATTCAGGGGTTACAAAACTTCGATGTGTTTAGGTCCATTGCCTTTGAAATGCAGTCGAGTAAGTTCCCTTACATATATTACGATAAACTACTTTAGAAAATGTTACTCGTTTAAGGGCACAGAGTTTGCCGAGGTAAAGACCTTCGCGAGCGGTAAGTCCAGTACACACCCTGTGGCTGCTACCATATATTTTGTATAAGATTTGAAATCGATCTGAAGTCAATGAACTGTTGTTTCAATTTAGGTCAAAGTCAAATTTTGAGAAAATTTTTCTTCAGCAATGCATGTACAACTATTTCATGTAGTGTACGTATGTCCTTCAGAATTCGAATTTCGAAAGTTCATTTAAGTTAAGATCAAATAATCAAAATATTTTTTAGTAAAACTTTCGTTTGCTCTTAACGATATCATTACGCTTTGCCTTACGGCCTTAAGACCTTAATTTTACTTTATTATTATTTATTTTGCTTTTGAATTTTGAATTTTTCATGAAATTGTTCTTTTATGCTTAATACTTATAAGTGTAAATAATAGCCAATGTGAAAATGAACTATTTCTGCTTTCCTTAACCCAGGATAAATAGAACGAAAAAAAAAATGCACAAATAACACTTAAACTCACTTTTTCAAGTTTTTATTAATATTTAAAGGGCTTTGCTAGAGTTTTCATGCTAAGTATTACCATAAAAATAACTTTGGTTGAACCTCAAAGACAACGCAAACCCCCTGGAGAGGAATTTCCAACTTGCACATCTCATGCATATGTACAGGCATGCGGTACGTAACTCAAATACCAAACTGGCCGAACAGTGCAACAAATCTACAGTTTAAAGTAAGTAAGCACATCTTGAAGCACTGCTCGAAAAGTTAAAGACGTGCGCTTTCACTGGCACTCTGCAATTTAATTTTTTGCAGTTTTGCAAACTGCTTTGCATATGTAAAACTAAATGGCTCTTGGTTGTTGTTGTGTTATTGCCATTGCTGTGATCATTTTCTTCCAGAAGCATAAGCTTAAGCAAAATATATAATAAGAAAACAAATAAAAGTGGTGCACATTGCGCCTTGAGGCGAATTTTGAATACCTGCCTTTTAGGAAGTTTTACCTTCAACTAGCAATGAGTCAATTGATATCTAGATGTAATTGGATAGGCCCATGACCTTGTAAACAAAAGGCGGGACCGACAAACGAACAGCGGACGGATTGATACGCAGAAAGATAGTGGATTTCGGGAACAGAAGTACAGACTGACTACATCTTAGACGCTCCAAAGATATGTGCATAATTTCCGAAGGGCGGAAAGATAGGTAAGAATGTCGCCTTAAATGCTAAAAAGTTAGAGTGAAACCAAAGCAAACCAACATGACAGGATTACGCATCCTTTTGTATAATTTCTAAATAAAACTTAATAGTTCAACTCTTTGGTCGACTGAAATCTGGTGCCGATAAACTTTTCAAGTTTTAAACGTTTTAACAAGTGAAAGCAAACCGTAGACGTTATTGTTTGTGTTTGACACTTTAAGGATTTAAGCAACATTATCTCAATTTAAGTGACTATAATAGGAGCACAACTTTTTCCCATCAAGCAAGCAAAACACACACGTACACAGAAAATATTTTGAAAATGACATAAAACCTTCCCAAGTGTTTGTTGTTTGAATTGCTTTGTGTTTAAAATTAACATTTTTTTTTAATGTCTTCAAAAAATCTTTGGTCCTTGTCTGTCTGTAGAGTGACATAATGACATGTTCTTTTTATGAGTTAGTTAGCGTCGTTTGGGAATTACTCTTTATGAATGTGGTGCCTTCGGTCTCACATAGCCTGTCAATATGCAACAAAAAAAAACACGCAATGGGAACAAAAAGCCGGTAGGCGGTGATTAAATCAACCATAAAGGGATAAGAATGTCGTTTGCCTTGTTATTCTGCAGCGACGACTAGGTAAAGGCAAGACAATGTCCAAAGATTTCTTCCCATTATTCCTTAGAGCCTTAGTGAGCATAGAAAATCTCGATCTAAAAAGTTTGCTTTTGCAAATATTTTAAATACACTGCTGGCGAAGGAAACAGTGAAATATTGTGTTCAAATAAAAGCTATGTCTTCGTTCCGTTTAAACATCTAAGAACTCAGAATGCAAATAAATTGTGTGGATCAACGTTTAGAAAGACGCCAAGGTTTAATTTTCAAATTTTAACTTTGTTTGTCGGTGAAACAGATCTTAGACTTTAAGTTAAGCAACGAACATTTTGGCCAATCTTGACACAGATCACAGGTTTATTCTATGCATATTAAAAAAAAAGAAGGACGGATGTACTTACCTTTGAGTTTAGGAAAGACAATAATTAAATAATGATGCGAATGGTTGTCTGCCATGGACCAATTATATATGACGCACTGGTCGATTGCTTGGGTAATCACCAGTCAATCTGCGTATCTGATGCCTGTTGGTGGAACGGATGCTCCTGAAAAAGAAGATATTAAAAACTAGAATTTAGTTTGGGGTCAGGAATTAAGTTCAAAAGTACGTAGCATTTTTAATTTCGCTGTTCACTGTAACTGTTAGATAAAATTGGGTAAGAGAATTACGGAAATGCAATGGGAAGCAGCAAAGCATGAAGAAATTAAATGCCGCTATGCGAACGTACTGGCACGTATATCTTCGATAACTCAGGCGAAATTCGAGTAGCTTTATGGGAAAGTGGAAGCCCGTTACCCACACAATCCTGATCGAGTATCGCGAATTTTTCGATAAAACTCTTTGAGCTATAAAACTTTTGGTAACTTTTTTGCCGATAAGCAGCAGGAGTTCTATCGCCTTGAAACTAAAAAAATTCCCATAAAGACAAAATGTCATTAAGGCGCTGACGGCACACGTTATGGCAATCAATAGCTGATTGAAGACACGAGTTTCGTTTCGCACTAAAATCGATTGCATATAAAAGAAAAAATCCGATCCCTTAAACTCTTCTCTTTTGTGAGTGCATGAGGATTTCTCGTCACCTCGTTCACTGTCAATCGCGTGACACAAAACTGCTGCTACTATATGTAAATGAACATATGCGCGAATATTGTCTTGATTTCATTACAGATACATATATATTTTTCAATTTCCTCTGCCTTGGTGTTATATTCAGTTTTACAGATTTGTCTACGATTGCGACGAGATGCCAGCATTTAACTTAATTCCTCGCTTCAACAATTATGAAATTAATTTAGTTATATTTACTTTTGAACACACACGCACATTCGTTTGCTTAAATCGTTTGTGCAAGGGTGCAAGTGTTCTGTGCCAAGTTAAACATCTGCACTGAATGACTTTGTTTAAGAAAAATCGCATTCGCTCACATTGTTGATGAATATTTGATTCTCGCATATAGAAATAATTTCCGTTTCCGTTCGTTATATTGAAACACATTAACTCTTACGGGAGTAGAGATTTTGTCTGCCGCGCGTTCTGTTCAAAAATCCGAATTAAATAATAAAAAGAAAAAAAAAAGTAATAGTAAAAAACAAAAATTCAATTAAACGAAAACCATCAAATTATCAAAGAGTTGAAATTATATATATATTCACTCGCAAATGCAATAACGAATCTTGCTTTTATTTACTTTTTTTTTTTTTTTTGGTGGGTAGGAGGAAACATCTACGAATAGCGCTCTTTTTTACTTGCTACAGCAATTGTTGTTGTTGGCTTTATTTCAATTACCTCTCAGTATATTTTTTATAATAAATAAAACAGCGAAAAACTATGAGTTTTGCTTCTTTTTTTTTGTTTTTTGTTTTTAAATCATCTGAAGTAAATAATCACTGACAATGAGTTTCCAGTCAAGAGCATACCAATCAAACATGTTGAACATCAAGTACATGGAGCGAATCACTTAATCAGCATCAACGGAAACGGAAATTGTTACACTTTGTATACGTGTATACGTAAACACCCTTTCTTTTTGTAAAAATATCTACGTATGTATGTATGTAAGTATGTATGTATGCATGTACACGTATGCGAATAATAAAACACACAACAAGCGATTTCATTCATGTAATCATTCATTCGTTCGGTTTTATAAAATATTTTGTGCATGGCATTGCATGCATGCAACGCAATACATGCAATAAATTCAATGCATGCAGTAAATGCTGTGTATATCGTTCATCCAACAATTGATTGTTATTGTATTGTGCAATGATGGCAGCTTTTAAATTACACTTGATTCGATATTTTTACATTTAAGTTAATGTGCATCCACATACCTGCGTACTTGTACACGCTTACCTTTACGCCCTACCTTTCTACCTTTACTGCCTTTCTCACACTCATATATTATTGTTATTATTTGCGTTTCTACTGACGCTATGTGGCAAATAAGAATAACAGCCACTCTACTATACACATATGCACACACACACACACACACACACACACACACACACACTCAAACACAGAGACACCCACTTGCACTTGTATTGCACAAAACGTGAGTTTTACTTTGCACTGTGGAGTTTTATAGATTAAATGAATATTTGTCGGCTGCTCTTTCCCATTGCATCTATAGTTGGACAGTTGGTTAAAAAAAAACCCAAAAAAAAAAACCGGTATTCACACTAAATATACCGTAGTTGCGGAAATGTTTAACTTCGTACAGTTATGTTGATGGTGTACGCTTTTCTTTTTTTTTTTTTTTAAGGAACATATCTCCACATGGGCGTAGTGCTGGGGCTATGGCAGCATTCTTTTATTTTTACTGCTTTCGCTGTAAAATCTGGATGCTTGTGTTGGTGCATGTATTAATATGAACTGTGAATTTTTTCTGATATCACGTTAAAGTGATTTTCACATTTAAAACGTGATTGAAATTCGAATAAATACCCATATGATTTTCGATGCTATCGTTTTTTATTACATGGTTGTCGTTAAATGTTGTGAAGACAACTTAATTTATATACGTAACCTTTCATTTGAACGAATGAACAATTTAAAGGGATTCGTTACATTTTTTCTTTCCAATTTTTAAGCGAATGACATTTAGTTTATAAATTTATAAATTTTCAAAATATCTCTCTTTGCCTATTCGGAATGCTCGCCTTGCTCCTAGACTGAGTAACAAACTGTTTGCAACCAGAACGTACTCTTTTCTTCTTGTCCCCGCACAAAAGGTGAAGAATTAGATGAATTAGACTTAACTGTAGCTTTAAAGTGTCGCTTGGCCTTTATGGCACTGAATGGGCTTAAATGGAATATCAATAAGATAGCGACACAGCCTGTATGTAGACAAGAGGTTTGTACACTCACGATGAGTTGTGATATCTGCTCAAATGTCTCAATGGGGAACTTAGGCAGGGAGTCATTAATATAAAGACGAATTTACTTCTAAGCAAGTGCAGTAATGCATAGTAAGTGGAAGCGTGGCGCGCTTTGTAAATGTATCTAGTGGTGTACTGTCTTTTTACTGCACATGATTTCTCTTTAAAGCGACTGTTCTGCGACTGAGCAAGGGATAGATCTTTCTCGGGTATACTTTTATCTGAATGCGATATACATGCATATGAATGAAGCGAACTAGGGAAGTGAAAATACGAATATTTGTCGTGAATGATTTCGGCGAAAGTTGGCTTGAAGGAAACAAAGGTTCGACAGAAGAGAAGAAAAGCACTACACCTTGAATTTGGCTGCTTGCAAACCGCGCAATATTTCAAAATGTAAGGTACGGGTGAAAGATAGGCTGGGGCCACGCATCAACGATTGCAGGTCCAAATAGATTAAATGTTAAGACACTCTGTTAGGGAAAAATTTTCAACAAATTTTCTTATGAAGGTTTTCTAACTTGAACTTATGTGTGTGTGCTTGTATGCTGGTAGTAAAAAAGATTCCTCTTACGTAAAAAAAATTATTTGCATTTTTTTTTTAAATTATGTGTGCGTGTGCATGTAGTAAAAAAGGATTCCTTTTATATGAGGAAAATTGTTTGCAGATTTCTTAAGCAGAACAGACAATAGATCGTTAATTTTTATATGTCTCGTGATATTTAATATTTACTCAAATCTACTAAAATGCGATAACGTAAATAATAATTTTTTTTGTCATTATATTGCTAACGATATGACGGGAAGCGTAATAAAATCTTCTACCGCATAAAGCAAACTTGAAAATTCATTTTCACACATATACTTAAGTGTAAATTATATTGATGTGAACACAAGATATATTATTATATACAAGCGGTATTTCATAAGGCAATATAATGCGATTTCTGTAACATTGATATATATGCACGTATGTAAGCATCTATTTACGTTGCTTTTAATTTGCAAAAAACTAGTTACTTTTTCCTAAAGAGTTCGATGCGATTAACATAAATATGACGATGACATTTTAAAAAAGATCACTCCCTCTCTAGTCTGGGTATTACCTAAATCAACATTTTGGGCAAATATACTAAACCAGACTAATGTTCCAATGCCGGTAGGGGGTT
This sequence comes from Glossina pallidipes, assembly GCA_000688715.1. Taxonomy (NCBI): domain Eukaryota; kingdom Metazoa; phylum Arthropoda; class Insecta; order Diptera; family Glossinidae; genus Glossina; species Glossina pallidipes. Next base: position 508,594 of record KK499792.1, on the reverse strand, counting down.
TTCAAACAGCATTAACCAATAGTTTTCACATTGCTGGTTATGTCGTACGCTGTCGTAGGGACTTTTGAATTGTCCTGCAATTCTTCTCTAGCTGGCATGAAGTGCAGGTGGTTTCTCAGCTTCAGATTAGTCTTCAAATATTTTCAGCTTTGAGAGGTCCAGCTTCACACAGATAAAGCCAAACAAGGTACGCGAGCCTTAATAGGTTCCTCGTGTATCTGAACCAAATCGTCGTCTCGATTGAGTGAACTCACGTACAACACTAGTGTCGTTAACCAAAAGTTTCGAATTCGCTTCAAAGTTTTGACGCATAATTGCACACTGAACGATTGCGGGTTTGACAAACGTATCTCTTTCAAAACTTTCTCATTCGCGCATTAGATAGTATATAAATATATATATAAAATGGGCGATTTAGAAAGGGAACAGACAAACCGGAGCGTACAATGCAAACGAATAAGAATGCCTTGACTATCAGTTAACATGGAGCCAGTGTAAAGTCGGGCTTGGCAATTGCAAAGACTTTTCTATCAAAAATCTGATTTCATACTCAATTTAATTAATTCATTTTTTTTTTTTATCAATAAATATCTCAATTAAACTTATTATCATCATACTATGGAATTTTTTATTGGCTGATTTGTGTGTGTCGCAAATACAACGGTAGAATGAGTACAGCCCTGTTCTCTCGCATATGCGATGCATAGCTTTATTATGTCAATTTTAATAGTAGTAATAAAATTTTAACAACTTTCTCGTTCTCATACCACCTACCACTCGTTGCTATTCATTTTCTTAACTATATATCTGAAGCAATTAAAATTAATTGTTTTATTTCTTATGGACATTCAGATAAAAATAAAATTTTATTTTCTTGCAATTTGTGATTGTTGTTCAATTAACAGAAGTGAACAGTTATATGAAATCGCTGCTTCCTTTCTTGTTTTTTCGGTTGAAGTGCATGACAAGTTCAAGTACTGTGCTATCGGGTCAATTGTTAACATTGAAAATACTTTTTAAATTTTATACATAATGAACGAACATTGAGTGCCTCACGTTGTAGCAAAGCAGAGGAGAGAGCCTCGTAAATTGTTTGCAATAAAACGAAATGCTTTAACCCCAGAATGCACTTATTTGGCACTTTACAGTTTATTCGCCTCGCAAAGGTCAAGCATTTAAATAACAAATGGAAACTAGTCTTCGATTAATGCTACCAAACTAACTCTAAGGTTTAACTCTCGCCATGAACTTTTTACAGATTGCAAGATAGTTAGCAAAATGGTCGACTTCAGCACGTCGTTGTCAATCATTAGCCAAAAGCCGCTAACGCTTACTAATAAAATCGATTGTCTAGTATAAGCCAAACGTTGAATCGACAGGATATATGATCTTGCAATTGTAAGAACACCAAAGTTTTCCACTTTCCTTTAAAAACTGACTTTTTGTAGTTGTGCGGTAATACGCTGAGTTTTATAGCTTAAAAATGGGCCTGATGTACCAACAAATACGCTAGTGATGTTTAAAAAAGTGAAGCTTGTCTTCAGTTGGGAAAAAGTTTGACTTTTATGACATATTGCCTTCAGGCAAGAGTATCGCTGTCTCTCAGGTTCCAATAAATATTCAAAACTTGCTCCTAAGTAGCGTTCCGAAAGCTCCATAAACATTGATTTATAAAAAGGTGTTCCAACGTGAACTGAGACTTCAATTTTTTACTGAAGCACACTTTTCAAGTGATAAATAATATTTGCTCTGTTCGAAAATATGCTTTACACTTTACAGGGTATCTGACAGCTCCGCCCTGCGAAATTTTTGTTCATTTCTTATCGTTTTAAGTAATCGGTCAATAAAATTTTACAAGCGTTCCATCGGATAAATTTTATGAAGCTGAAGGAAAGCCATGGTAACTTGAAAATTTAATTTTTCTCGAAGCGTTTTCGCGTTAACACTACTTCTAGCACTGTCTTTCAGCCCATTAACTTCAAGTTTCAACTATTATGCCAGAACTTATATCTTATAGCAGCACGCTAAGGACTTTTTGATGAGTCCATTTTTTGACAGATGCCTTCAGTTAATTCAAATTTGTTTACGAAACTTGACGTGAATTCCTTACATCAATAGTTTTGAAAAATCCTACGTGTCTCAGCGAAAGAGCGAAAAGTTCCGTAGAAGCTAGTTGAGCAAGTCCGCTTCAATCTGAAACTATTCTATTCCTGTTTAGAAAATAGTAACCTGACCTTTATGTGCGAGGCATTATATTCAAGAAATGGGAGCCTTAGCCTGTGGTGTGGCCAATCTCTTTGTTCTGCTTTGTTCTGCTAACTCCCCCTCCTCCTCTCTCCCTTTATTGACTTTCATGCGGAAGAATGTCAGCGACACTGTTAGATGCAGTAACTCGACAATTGCTCCACTACAAGTATCGTTACTTCCAGGCAATAAAAAATTTGCAAATGAAAATAATTTCAAAAGTTTAAAATCACTCGATTCAAGTGTGGGGCAAGCAACCTTTCACATACAAAAGTGCAGCAATAGTAGTTACAGTAAGAAAGGAATCGGAAAATAACAATTAAATGAAGCCATGACGATAATTTTACATACAACTAAAATAAATGTTAAGAAAATTGCTAAAAATAAATGTGTGTAACGAAATTGTACAAACCAACATTTATGCATTAATAAACGCACCATTACAAATGCAATATCAAATAGTTGTTGGAAATTTTCATTTCAATAAACTGATAACTACAGCAGCGATACTGAAAAAGGCATCGCTGGTGATGATGATGAGATAGTTTGCAAATATTATTCAGTTTGTAATTTCCCCCCGTACTGTTGTTGTAGTGCTGTCGTTGTTGTCGTGAAGGGAAAAGCAAACGAAGAAATGCACAAATTTTCGTTATTTTCTATTAACTTAATTGCAAATTGGTTAAAATTGTAATTTTGCACTTCATTACACATTCCAATTTATGGCTGAATGCCGATCTAGTTTAACAAAAAAAAAAAAAAAAAAAAAAAAAAAAAAAAAAAAAAAAACGAAAAAAAAAATGACACGCAAAAAAAAGTTATGAATATGATATACAACGGCAGCAACGGCAGGTGCATATCATATTGAGAGCCGTTCAGATTGCTGTGACCTGAGAGTAGTGTTAATCTTGGGGGTGTAAGTTGCAAATAAAATGTGGCCATCACTGCACAACGCAAGCAAAACGCTTATGCAATTATGAAAGTCAATAAATATTATAATGATAACGTTGTTGATGATGACGCGGATGATGATTACGATTATGATGATGATGATGATGATGATGATGATGATGATGATGCTTGCAATGATTGAATTATGGCAATGCACAGAGTTGCTACGCCATTGGCATATGGGTTGCATTGCAATTGCAAATCCTGCTGCCAATGCAATAATTTTGCATTGCTTTGAATATAAGCGAAAATATAGGCAAACGGGAGTTACGACAATTCAATTATCGTCGAATGCAAAATTGGCCTTTGTAGATACTCTGTTACAATATTGGCATTCAATTACTTATATTAAAATTTTGCTCATTATAAGATATAAATAAACGCACTACTGTACAGCAGTTTTGCTAGAGCTCTGTTCCTAAGACGATAACATTTTTCTTTTTCCCCCTTTTACCATTCTCAACCTTGTGCGGTTTTGCCAGTCGCTTAAAAAGAAAACTGTGGAAAAATGAGTGAACGGATAATTTTCGAAATTTTTCTCAGTCTAAAACTCTACTATGACATTGGCTGCAATGCTGTGCTTGTTGGTTGGATTTGTCGCACACGTAAGAAGTGTATGTTTTTTGATTTTTTATTTTTGTTTTTGTACATTTTTAGGATTGAAAGAAATTTTAATATGTTGTTTATGTTAAGCGCGCCGAACAGCTAAAGGTGAATGGAGGTGCGACGCTAGCAAAAAGGGCAGAAACACACATAGTATACAAATTTTACTACATCTGTTTAACACATAGTTAAAAAGAAAACTTTAAGTGCATGTAAATATTTGCATATACGTTTACATCTGCACATCCATTTATATATATGTACATATATATATATATATATATATATAGATATGCGTGCATGCATCACAAGCATTAAATATCGAAACGGTAAGCACGCAAATAATATTATGCTCACCTACACAGCTACCAATCTACCTATGTGCATACGCGTGTGTAGACGGAGGTACGTTGTGCAAGGATTAGCTTACAGTTGTGCATACCGTACCCGCTTATACGTATGTGCATGCATTTACATGTTCATTTCGATATGTAAACTTATGTACGCACGTATGTATACACTCTCATACATAGCTCTGTGTGTGTTTACGCATACGGTCTCGTTAGTAATTTTCATGTAGATTCTCTTTTAAAAATGTAAAGGTTAAAAGTTTCTTTTAAAACAAGCCACGCAGGTTAGGTATGTTGTAAGCAACTCACACACACAACTTGCACATACATGCACATGATGTTTTCTTTTTTTTTTTTTGCTCTACCCAGCAACACTTATGTGTTGTGTGTGCGTATAATTAATGCAAATATTTTTTTTTTAATGCATTATTATATATTTTATAAAACTACGAAAAATACTTGTTTGGTTTTCTTTTATGTTGGTTTTCATTATGAACTAAATGGAAATATAATCCTCTTAAGCAGAGGTGCAAGGGATGAGTATGCACAGTACTTTTTACTTAACCGAAGGTATGTTTGCCATTTCGAAGTCGGCGTTGTTTTCGAATCTATTTGAAATTCACGGATATCTTAATGGCGAAAATAGACGGACACCTCCCCAGACGATTTCCAAGCCTCTATTCTCGGAATAATGATAAAAATCGTACGTTTGTTTATCGCACTACATCGTTTTCCATGCTCCTCGTTTCGTTTTACTTCGTTTCGATTCAATTAGAATAACATTCCTGTGGTCCAAAACGACGCCAATTTCCTTTGAAGAGTATTCAAGGAGTATTGTAGGATCAGTGTGGCAAAGCTTTGCCATTCGAGCTGTGTGGGCAATAAATAAATGTTCCGCTAGACAGCTACGTGTATGAGAGATGATTATGTAAATCTAGAAAACTGTTATCGTATTGAAAACTTAGGCGACTGGCATTGAAAGATTTTTTCAACATGGATTAGAAAGCGAAGAAACAAAACATGTCACGAGCTTGACAATAAGTTCAAGTCTGTCCAAGGAATAAGACAACGTCAATAGTTGGCATGAGATATGAGAAGAGAAGTGCAATGGTATGTTGGACTTGAAAAGAGGAGGCAAATGCGAATTCAGATTGTCATAGCGTATTTTCGCAGAAATATTGGCAACGTGTAGGCCAATCGTAAGTTTGAAATGAAGGATTAATCAAAGACTTTGTGAGTTCACAAAATCAATAAAATTCTCTGTTAATTTAATACACAAACTGAACGAACCGGCTTGAGGAGAGTAATGAGCAAGTATAGTCTTAGTCTTGCTCGTGCTAATAGAGAATATCGGTCTTGAAGTCTCGCAAGCCGGTTAGATTCTCAATTTGAATCTCTTAAAGAATCTCTTATGATAATTAGCACTCCGTTGCATTTCATTTGAATGCACTGTGTTAGGTTGTTTCGAATAATCGCTGGCGTATTTTGCTAAGAAATACCTCCTACTACTGAATCGCATAGTTTTTACTTTTACATTTTTTATATTTTTAATTAATCAAAACTTTTTACTTCATAGTAAATAAGAAAAGTTTAATTTTGCTATTAAAAATATAAAAAGACATTAATTTTCAAAAGCTTCAGCTATTTAGACGCAGGGGTAAATGTACGAATGCCTCACAAAATCCTTCAGCTCATCAAATCGTTTGTTAATACCCAGAGCCGCTTTATTATTAATTATTAAAGCTCGAAACATATGTTTATTTGTCAGCAGCAATTTGGATTTGTGTCTGCATGAAGTTTTTTGCTTCGAAATTTCGATGCCTTCCCAAAGGGCTAAAGGCTAAGAGCGATTCGAACCAAGTCAGTACCTATGTCAAGAATTTAATTGTTTGATTTGTGAATTATGAGTTTGGGTATAGAATTACAGAGTTCTTGCTTAACATGTAAAGTGTAAACCGCCAAAAGGTTTGAAAAAGGAAAAGACTGCACTTTTTTAGTTAAATTCGAAAAAACCCCAAGCGAGAAGCAATTGAATATTATTTGCGAGGAATTTTTACGATCTATTTTCAGATTAAATATAGAATTTCTTGTTCACTTTTTAACTCAAAGTTATCGGCAATAACTTTTAATGCATTCGCAGAAAAACGCACAACTTTCAATCAATTCACGTTTTTGAACTGTAGTTTGCCAGGAGACGGCCTTAGATTATTCGTAGTCAAAGTGCTCACTACTTTGTTAGCAGGTCCAGATATACAGAGCAGGCAGATATACATCTGTAACAGAATATCTTATAATTGCTGGGAAAAAAGTATCGTCTAATCCTAGTCTTAGAACTAACTCTTCCTAAACTTTTATGTTGAAAAGAAAACGGCATACATCCCAATAAAGTTTTAGTGAGTGTAATTAAAATTATTCCTGCAATTTAAAGAATTGTGGGTTTGCATTGCCTATAGTAAAATACGAAATATGTTTGCAAAAACTGTTTGGAAAATTTTTAAAAAAATTCACTTACGATATTCAAAAGTTAGATTCTTAAAATGTAAATAGTAAGCCACTCATGGATTTGTAGTTAAACTAAAAATTATTTATATGTATATATGCGTACATATGCGTATTCTATTTACTCTACGAAGTCTTCGGCGTGGATTTCTGGGCGTCACAGTCGCTTAATAGACTCAAAATAATCTTTGCAATGTGGGTACAATATATATATATATGTATATATATACATACGGATATTTATATTCGAGGAGAATGTCCTCTCCGCAAGAGTAAAATATGATGTGAGTATAGTGAGTAAAATAGTTTTGGAAAGTTGTTTAAAAAATGTAGGCAAACATCATGTCTATGCTAGATTTGATGCGAGAAAAATTGTATTTTTCGCTTCAATTTTGTATTAAAAAGAGAACTTTTGTCTTCGAAAGGCTTATAAAGCTGTGGAGTGGCGCAATAAATCTTTGAAAAAAGTGATAAAAATAAAAGTGTTTGCTGTACACTTTTATTGGTCTTCTGGGAAATAAAGAAAAGAGACTATAAATATAAAAAATCCCCTACATTCTGGCATTTTCTAAACGCCAATAACAACCATGCGCACGTGTACTCTTAAATCTATTTTTTTGGTTATTATGTATATATATTGTAACACGTGCACCTCATGTGGTTTGTATGAAATGCGGTTATTGTTTGGGTGAAATTTATATTTAATTGAAATCGTTATAACTGTGTTGTTATTTGTTGTCTATTATTAAGAATTTTATTTTTGATTTTTGATTAACTTTTGTTTTGAAGAACAATGTCTGAACCACTTGTTGTCTCAGAAGAAGGAAAGCAATTCTTTGCGTTTTTGCGGAAGTGAGAAGAGTTTACGATAAGCGACTTAACCTCACTTCTGTTATCAGCCCGCAAGATGCGGCCGCGTAATGAAGATAAGTTGCTTTGAACATTCTCTTGATAAAATTCTGGAATAATCGATAAAGGATCGATTTATATATATATTTAGAGTAATTGCAATCACACAATGTAAACTTTTTATCTTTGTGCAGTGAAATATGCTCGATTGGATCTGGTCAGAGAGAATGATTGCTACGCACATTTGCGATGTAATTGGAAAAACGTTTTTGATGTTCGGTGTTTATGGAGCGACTAAAATCTTATTTATTTCTCATTTTTATTATTTCTCTACTCATCATCACTTCAGAGTACGTCAAGTGCTTTCATCTGAAACACTATTAAGAAAATTTGGTCAACTGGACTTAGATAATAAATATCATGATGGGGTAATAATGGAAATCTATTGCGAATTTGCAACTACATCTACATCTACATGTTGTAGTTTGCAATTAATGTCTTAAAAATTCATAATGAAATGAATTTATTCTTGTCAAAGTGTCGGTCGTAAAATGAGTCGTAATTTTGATTTTTCAGTTTTATTACACTGCGAAGACAGAAGACCATCAGCACAAAAATGTAAAATACAATTACAACTGTACTCGAAGCGATTATATGGGGAAAAAACTCGATAAAACTTTTACTGAACATAAATATATTTTCACTTCTACTATGACGATATGCAGTGCGTATTGATGTCTTACCATTCAAAAAGCGTAACAGCATAACAATAGTTTTTCTTTTTTAGAAGATCAACAGGACAGAAAGACGCATCCAAAGTCACCATATTAAAGACATTAAAACTTTGCCTTAAGAAATGAAATCATTTTTTTCACTTTCCTCCCACCACTCGAGCCTCGCGGCTAAGCTCGTAAGCGGTTCATGGATCTGCCGACAAAAACTGCAACTTTTTTCTTTTCGAAAATGACAAAAAGTTTTGCTTGTGACATTACATTGTACTTTACTAAGGTCCTTAAGAGGATTTTTCCCACAATACGCCTCCAATCCCTAAACATTAGATATATAGAAAACAAAAAGAAACAAACGGAACGTTTGTATACGGTTTTTAGAATGTTTCGAACCTTATGATTACATCACACACGAGCATTGTCGAGTTTCCGAAAATTTGTATAAAATTTCGATATCAAGTAATTCAAGTATAACAACCTATCGGCTGGTCGTTTGCTATCATGAGTTTGTAGCAATTTTACCTGCAGATTAATAGCAATACAGCCAAACGGAATTCGTAAGTAAAGGGTCTTGGGTTGATGGATTTACGGATTTACATTTGTACTTACATTTCTTTGAATATTATTAGCTGCACGTAAGGCCAAGCAACAACAACCACTAAAAAGAAAAGAAATGTACAAAAATTAGAAATACTTGGGAAAATATTTACATTTACATTTTATTGAGTTTCAATGCATATCCTTTTAAGGAAACATATACATGCACAAACGGATAATAACGGCATTTTCGTCGCAAAGAACGGGAAAGCGAACAATAAACGTTGCAAGTTTTGCAGAGGCGCCGAAGGGTATTAAGTTACCCATAATTAGTCGTACAATGACCCAACAACGACCTTGGCTTATAATTACCTCTTAGACGTTTAAATCTTTCTCAGGTTTATGCGCGATTGTAATTCCCAGCGAATATCTTGCAACATTTTTCGGGAGAAATACTTCTTTTCTGTTATTCAAAGATTATTTAATCGTAAAACACAAAAACTAAAAAGGCCGGATTAGTCGGCGAAATGCTTTCACAAGGTGACGGGTGAACTGACAACAATAAAAAAAGTACACAAATTACTTTTTCCCTTTTCGCGAATGGTCGTAAACAATTCTAGCGGGTTTACGAGCGTAATATAATTATTTGAGAAACATTTCATTTATTGCCTCTTTGTCGTAGAGACAGACGCGTTATCCGAATTTAAAAAGCGGATGGATTTTTACAGTATTTTAATATTTTAATTAAGGTAAACTGTCAGTGCCTGAAGTAAAGGATATAAGCTGCACAATAATTTGACACATATTGCCTGTCACTCATCGTACCACGAAGGCGCATAGACGAACTGTATTAACACAGATTCCAAAAACTTAATAGCTAACGAAATGTTGCCATTGTATGTGCGTACGTGATGACTAGTTGGTTAAATTATTCAAAGTGAAAGAGCATCGACCACACATAACATAAATATTAAGGTTGATAGATAACAACAACAATATAATTAAATTACTTACTACTTCACAACCGTACGTATGCATGGAGAGCTGCAGTAGGTAACCGTAATTGCAATTTTGCCTTTACCGGATGCTGCAATTTGTGAAATTTTACATATCTCCACACGAACACGCAAACCTTTAGTCGTCATAGACGAGTTCAGTAATTATGCATATGTTGATGATGAGATGCTTCACTGTGCATACACTGTGTTTGTTTGCTTTACAAAATCATGTAAAATATCACTAAAATAATGTTGGCCTTAATGGTTGGTATAGCTTTGACACAATAATAACAACAACAATAACATCGGGTTATAAATATATGTGAAATTATTAGATGCAATTTTCATGATTTCGTGTAATGGAGTTTATAACGTTTGCAGGTCAGCATAACCGCCTGTGGAACGATATGTATGCATGCACATATATGTACATTTTATTATTAAGCTTTTGATCTCAACACTATATTCTGTTCGAAGAGCTATCCTCCTTGCTTTCATTTCATTTCCAATTTGCACCAAGTAATGCAAACTTAAGCTTAATATTTTTTAGACCAACTAAGATAAGCTGATTGTAGGAGATTATTGAATATTATGGAAAGAATAACAACCGTGTGTACTTTCTTCTTGCAATCCAAGGGTGTGCCCTTGGTAAATACTGTAAGTTCATCTTGTGCAGCCAAGACGCAATGTCTAAAAGCTACTTATATCAGTCAGCTAATTGCTCAGAAATCCTTTAAAGTGCAATATGAGAGTAGGATTAAAACAGAGGACAAGAGAGACAAAAGAAATAATGACTTCGTATACGTATTTCTAGTGAATTAAATATGAGTTCACTATAAAACGGCAGACGCGCGGATAACAGTGTAAGTGGCGGTGGTTCTCGAAGAAAGACGGGGGGAATGCCATCCAGCGCGTTCTTTCTATTCATTGCTTTATAAACGACAAAACAATGGCTAGAAAATGATTTTATGGTCTGATCATCTGAATCAAGAAATGAGTGAGAAGGAGAGTCGAATGAATTCTTTTGCGTGGACATGCCGTAGACATGTTATGAACCAATTTTGATCCGAAAATTATTATTTATATTTAAGGGTTATTTCGCGTATATGAACTGGCCACTGCACCATGATTGATAGTTAAAAACTCGCATCTTGTAAATTTAATTTTTGGTTATCTTTTTGTTCGCAAAATACCCCTTGCTGGGTTATGCATATGGACTTACAAGTTTACGTAATCCGAGAACAAAATTTCAGGGGATAATTTACATTAAATCATTATTTCTTGCGCGTTTTACAGTATGGGGGGCCCTAACCTGTTTGAGGCACATATCGACTCTGCTGATAGTGGAGCCAGTTCTTGACAATTGCAAAGAAGAAAGGTTCCATTGATATGATCTGTGGTTAAGTTTTCTACTGAACGCATTTTCCTCGCATTGTTGCCCCCGTAGTCTTGGACGAATGTAAACTCTTTCTCTTCAAGAGGCTAGACTATTGCTGCAGTCAACATTTAATTAGTCCTTGAGTTTTTTCGCCTTTTTGTCTCTTGGCTGCATTACAAACGAAACGTTAAATCTAGTATACCACACTACTCGTTCAGGGGCATAGCCAACTAAGGTAAGTACAACAATCGAAAAGCGATTTTCGAAATTTCTTCCTTTTTGCGATGACTATTCAACGGATTTGCAACGTTTATGAGGTAAATATTTCGGATTAGCTTTAAGTCGATGTTATTTGTGCTGAAATATTTTCAGCGAAATTTTGTACTTTTTCCTAAATCTATAGCGAGAACTTTAAAATGTACAAAAATGATCAGAGGTCCAGTAGTAAGATAAATGTAACGTAAGTACGCCTCTTTTTGTTCTACGAGTGGAAGCCTAGCAAGCCGGTTAAGAAATTGTGAAGTGAAACATGAGGTGGGGCCTTAAATTTAAGGGCTTCAGTATTTTCAATAATTTCGTCTTACATACATATATATGTATGTATTATAGGTATAATTTTTTGCTAAATAAAAGGAAAATTTATGTTTATGTCCTGCACCGGAAACTTAGCTAAAACTCTTAAAATTAAACGTAGCTCAGGCATAAATTAAAGAAAAAAAAGAAAAAAGTTTACTTGAAATTGAATGGTTAGCTAAAGTTTTAGAGTTGCTTTGTGAATGTGGCTGATGATGTCTACACAAATGTATTGGTATAAGTAACATGATTATCACTTTGAAAAATTTCAAAAATGTTCAACAAAAGCTTATAAAAGACAAAAGAACAGGAACTTTACCATAATTGTAATAAATTATGAACAATGGTAGTCGAGCTGGAATATTCTGCAAAACAGATGAATTATGTGCATTTGGGCGTGAAGAAGCTAAACTAAACACGTAGAGATACAAGCTTACCCCCCCACATATGCACACACAAGCACACAAGCTGATATAAACATAGTTAAATGATAAATGCGACAAAACTATAAAATTCATCTTATGTGTACGTGTTTCTCTCCACATCCGTCTGTATATATATGGAATTCAAATACATACATAAATATATATATATAGATATATGTGTGGAATGCAAGTGTGCATGCATGTTAGAGCGGCATAACTTGATCATAATGATGACGACGATGATAATATTGCAGTTGACAGCTGCTGGTGTTTTATTGTCATGATAGTACATTTTTACAATTTTCAAATTATTGGCACATGTGAGCTTCACACAGATGCACACGTATCTCCACGGCGACAATTGCACGCACACAGAAGTCAATGCCACCTTTACTCATACTCATGCATATGAGACATTTTTTTCGAAACAGGAAGGAATCTTTTTTAAACTAATGTGCTCCAGTTCTATAGCTTTAAGCAGACACCTATCTTTGAATGAATAGAGGAGTAGAAAAGCATAGAAGCTGTGTGCGTAATATTGTCATATAAAGAGTTAGCTACAAGCATACGTATGCATGTGTTTGGTTTGGTTTGTGTGCACTGTATTACGAGCACATGGCTTTATTATGTTATCCAATGAGAGCTATTTTAAATTATACTTAACACAAACGCTCAGCAGGTAACATGTGATGCATATTAGAATGTGGTCTGGACGGCAGTACTAGATCTTTACAAGAGATGAGAAATCATGTTCGCTTAAGTTTATTCGTTACTTCTTAGGCCTTAGACTACTAGTTCGAAATGCCGTTGCCAGCGAAAGTAGGCGGCCGCTGATCTTATAAACTGCAATGGGCATCTTTTTCACCTGCGATTTGTCTAACTGATATTAAAATTTCTCAAAGTTGGGTACATATATGCATATAGCAATAGCCGCTCTTTCTATCTACAAGATACAATAAACGAATTTATGCAATCGACCGCCAGCAGGAGCATTTCGATTCACTACTGGCATGGAATCGATTCACTACTCTTGCTTACAAACACACTTGAAGTCCTGATGAGTACCAAAAAACTCATGGAACCTCTACTCCGTTTATGGTGCCGCGAAAAGAAATTCTTGCATGCATTACACTTGACATAGATGTAAATAAAGTTGTTGTTTTAAATACAAGTTTTTAACTAGAGTAACGAACTGAAGTTGGATAACTATGTCACCTTTACCGTCACCTTTCATTAATATTTTCACTACGGCAATCTTTTATGCGAATACGAAAAATAACAAAGTCTCTGTTCGTAAATGAATTCGAAGGGTAACATCATTTATAATTGGTGTGAAGTGAAACATCGGCGTTGGATCGGGATTGCTTTGATCGTTTTGATTCTAAGTGGAAGCACTTATACAAGCTAATTGAGTTTACAGAAAAATGAATTCGTGATAATAATGAAAAGAAAAGGTTATATAAGCCTCGATCTTCCGACAAAAGTTGCCAGTTTGACATTTTCACTCGTATAGGTGGATGGAAATAAAGAAAACTTTCGTGCAAGGAAATCAAAATTTCTAGAAAACAAAGATTAGCTGAAACTTGAAGTACCTCTTAGTTACGAAGTGCAATAATTGGAATAGTCGGTCTCAGTATTTGATTTGAGGTGCGGATCCTTTTTGAGGCTACTACCTTCATACTTCTCTTCGTAGTTAGTTAGTAGTTAAAATTTTAATAGAGTAAAAGAGTGAACAGAAAATTTACTTTGATTTCTTTTTCTCCGCCAGCGAACAATCAATCAATCCATGTGGACAGATAGAATTCTTTGTTTATTTATATGAAACATGAATTAAAATTTCGGATGACGAGAATGTTACTATTTTTCGAGCGTATCGTACTAACGTAAACGTTCGCCCTTTCCACGCTTATCAGATAGCATAAAATGTGTATGAAGAAGGCGTGTGTGCAAGAGGCCATTGCCTATTGAATAAAATGGACGCATTTTCTTTGTTTTTAAAAATTAATGCTTTAAACAAAAAAAAAAAAAAAGATTTAAAAAAAAGTGATGAATTCGAGCGTACATCCTTCCCAATCTCTATCGCAATGGAATGCGCAACGTACGTTCAGTATTACAGGACAACAGAAGCACAAAACACAACATTGTTTCTGAAAACTTTTCTATGTACGTGTGTGTAGGTTTAATTTTTTAGTTTGGAATTTTGTCATTCTAAACGTTGAGCCATGCATAAAAACGTGTTTGTAAATGTTAGTTTTGTTGCTTGTTGTGCTCTTTTTTCCATCGAGTTGCTATAGAATTTAAAATTACCAAAGTAGAACTGCGCGTACATACAGATGCTGTAGCCCAGAAGCATGTGCACTTATAGAAATGGCCAAATGGTGTTTATATGCTGTGAAAGCACACACTGCTACGTATCTTAAATATGATATAAACCGTTTTACCGTAGCATCATAATAATACCTGTAATTCTCACACGGATACACACAAGCGCAAGTCTTGTCGTTTTCGTTTCCTACGACCACCGAGTGTGAGTAAAGTCATATTAGGTTACACAAGTTTTTTTTTTTTTTTTTTTCTGAAGATGAATCTTATGTGCTTTGCTAATTTTTTTGCTTTTTGTTTTTTTTCGGACTGGTTGTTATTTGTAGGGATTTTTACCGGTATTTCGGTGTTTTCTTTCACACGCTCCACCCATACAAAACATAGATGCTAGTATTTTGTTTGTTCGCATAAAATTGTAAAAGTGTTTGCTTGTTTGTCACTTTTCTAAACACAGTCTACCCGAATGCCCTCTTTTGAGGTGTTATCATATTTACGCTCTTTTAGTAAACTTACATACTATAAAAACTTGTCTATGCTTGAAAACCAATACACACACACGACATAGACGTGTTGTTACTACATTGTCATTATAGGTGACTGTTGGAAAGCCAAAGCTTTGACAGTACGGCACGTGATAAGCTATTCTACGTGTGACAATGCCTTCAGTTTCAATATTAAGTCAAGCTAAACTACATGTGGAAGTGAGCGCACATACTGAGATGCAGTTAACATTTGATACCGATGGCATTAACAACTTCATAAACATGGAAAACAAAGAATTGATCTTTGAACTTTGTTTGAATTTTATTGCTTCGAAAAAGTTAAATAGAGGGAAGAACAAAAATTACGTTTATTGCAACATTTTACTTTGGCTCATGCAAGAACTTCATTGTGCTTAAAAAATGGCTTAAGCTTTTCAATCGCTTTATATCATTTTTATAAGATGCCGGATACCGGAGTTTGTCGATCTACTTTGTTTAGGCATTGCAACATATTCAGGGTTCCTCCTTAATATTTCGAGCGCAGCTTATACTCTAGCAAGGCCGACAATTAAATACTCTACTTCATTTTGTTTAGTACCCTACAAATAGTATGTCGTTTCCATCCAAAAGTTCGCTTCTCATTACATGAAAGGAGGTTCAAAACGTGAGCCGGCGCGGCATACTTTAGAACGTTTATATGGATGAGGGTTAAATAAAAAGTCATTTTCTATGCCAAAGCATTAACTTTAAGCGATTTTCACCAAAAAATATTAAAAGCGAAAAATGTTTTTCATACAATGACGTTTTCATCTGATATTAAAAACTCCCGTCGACAATTTCTTATCCAATAATTTGATTTGCCTTTTACGTTCTTTTTTTTTTTCATGCTTCAAGAATGGATGTAAGAGGTATCACTCTTCTTCTTTGTTAAAGTAAAAATCTAAGGTAATTTAATTATGCCCAGATCACTTATCTAATGCAACAATTAGTACACCAAACCTTATTGACAAAAAAGCCGTACCTTATAGATTCATTGAACTGAAAGATAATTTTTGTTAGTCACGAAAATACCAATAGAAACTTAAAATTTTAGGTGAGCTCTCAGTTTGCACAGATTCTATTCGGAAATGACCGTAAGCTGCTTATTGAACTGAAAGACTGAAGGACTGAAAGGTTACTTGTAAAATATTTATCAAAAATTCGACGGCCATCTCCTTGTCGTTACCTAATGACAAGCTCGCTAGAAACAAACTGCTTCGAAATTTATATATGTATGTATGGTTCAGAATGGTAGTCATCACCAACAAGCCCCACAGGTTTTTTATTTCTTAATTAGATAAACTTTTAAACTTTAAGTAAAGAATCTATACAACTCTCAATGGGAAACGTGTTCGTGTTATTTATTATAGTAATGAATAAAAAATAAAAAAAGAAAAGGAAAATGGACAAAACGCAGTTGCTTAGTGCTCAGTGAGCATTTGCAATATGCATCTCTTACCTAATCATACCATCTTCATGCATATTTATTGTTGACCCGTCGAAAGATAACATTATTTTGATTGTCTCTTTCTCTTTTACAATTTAATTTATTATAATAGAGAAAGGAAGAGAGATAAAAGGGGAAAGCACAGCAGCAGCAACAAAATTTCTTATTATACCTTTATTGTTATTACCGTTATGTTAACCGTTGCGTAAACAAGCACTTGTCCAAGTCGATGATTTCGCAAGATAGGTGAAGATAGAAATTGTGAAAAATAAGGAATAACAACAGATGCACAAACACAAGCGCGCACGTGCCCATATACACACAGACGAAAATACCCAGCGAGAAACGTTCATTTGACATTTTATCGCATCCGGTTTCCGTCTTACACAATTATCTCGAGTACGATGCTAACGCTGTCCTCTCTTTCTTTGAGGTCATATATTATTTAATTTCAGTCATGACGAGGGAGAGAAAGTAGAAAATTAAGACAAAAAAAAACATAATACGAATAATACATATGTATGCGTATCTTATATACATATAAAATACAAATTATACAAAATGTTTCCACAGACTATAATGACAGCAAAATTAACAAAGAAAAAAAAAGTGTTTGGTTTGGGAAAAAATTGCAGTACATCATGAATATTATTTGACGATTATTTGCTTAGTTTTGTTTTTACGAGTCAGCATTGTGCAAACTGCCTAAAGTAAACCATAGTTTGCTTGTACCATATGCCAAAGGGAAAGCCAGGCAAATTACTTTAAGAGTTCACTGCACTGTGCAACAATTGACAAAAGAGAAGGCTTTGTTAGTATTTCTGAATGCTTTATAAAGCTCCGTTTATACCGTCTCGATAAACTCCTTAGTTACAGCATTACGGAATCCTTTAGAGCCTTGAAGCGAAACTTTCTTACTACCCACCCTTACCTTAAACGTAACACTATCGGTCAATAATGACTTATAAAAATCATTTCTAACAAGACATTGATCTTATGTTTACAAAACGGCAGTTTTGAAACGACACCTGTCAAAATGTTGTCTCATTTCGATCACTCGGTCACGAGTTACAATGATTTTAGTGACGTTCTTGTCGTTGTTTGTTGCCGAAACAATGAAAAAAGCACAAGGACTTGTAGATGACTTCCTGATTTTAAACGAGGTCACAGGAACAGACACGTTCGATGCTGAACACAGTGGACGTTCAATATTCATTTGTGAAGTTTTGAAAAATTGCTGATTAAGAGAAAGGGCAAGAGGCTGCATTACATAGTCGAAAAAACTAATCGTGCCGTAGGTAAATGGCAAAATACTTGGCTTGAACTTGGAATTCTGGCCACATTCAATGCCTTCTTTAAGTCTGACCCCCAACTACTATATTCTGCTTGCATCGAAGCATTAGACAAGAGTTGGACTGCTTGTGTCGCACCCTCGAAGGAGACTGCGCTAATAAAAAAAGGAAAGCTATCTTCCTTCTTAATCCTGAGACATTTTGACCGATGCATTGTGTAAACTCATCTATCAACGATGAAAGTGCCAGATGTAGACGTAGATAAAACTTCCCTAATAATTATATTCTAATCAAGCTTCAAACAACTAACTTATGTTGTTTTGGTTTTCTCAGAATTTTACACTTTAGTAATTGTGAAATCTTAGTTAAAACTGTGGTTATGCTTAGATGATCTTATTATACATGCTTTTGTGGTTGTTGTTATGAAAGTTTTACTGTTCGTGTATCTCCTTCTTCCTCTCCGACTAATGTTGATGTTGACAATTTTTTGCTAATACTGGCACAAATGTCAAGCACAAGATGATAAAGTTGCTTGTGTTGTGCTGCATAGTTTTACCCAGAAATCTGCTAATACTTTAACACTTTAGTTTTGCTTAAGATTATGCCATCAAAATTTCACACAAACTCTTCTAAATATTAAATAAATGTACTTCGCAGGCAAGTCGTAAACTATATGTTTTGTTATGCATATTATCTTATGTATATACGTATATACGTATATACGTTGTAGTTGTAGTTGTTGACCAATTAAAATGGCATCAGCTTGTATAGCAATATTTCACTTCATTTGATAAAATTTAAAGTTTAAGTGACTGCACTTAAGTATGTGGTTAAGCAGTACATTCATGCAGAACCAAAACTGCTCGAAAAGATTTCAATTTATGCAAAGAACTATGGAAGCGAAAACCTATGTGTAAACTAAAATTTGCACTCGTTCCAGTCATTTGAGGAAATGGAATCGAAATACTTTCTCCATAGAGAGCAGAATTGACGTTCAAGATGGCGCTCACATTCTCTTTCTTAAAATATAAAATCAAAGCACTGAGGCCGCGAGGGTCACTCAATATTGTACAGGTCACAGGACAGTGTCAGCTTATAGTCCCTATCATGGTTCCAATGAATTGATTGTATTTATTTTCTTAATATGTAGGCAGTTTGGACACTTGGGCGGCTGCTTTGAGTGTTTTGTTCTTTGTTCTTTGCAATTTTTTATCTGCTTTTGAATAAGTTTCTTCACTACGTTTCTTCATCATGTTCCTTTACTAGGATTCTTCACAACACGGCACCCTATGGGTTTCAAATTCCTTTTTTTTATTTCCTTAATAAATACGTAGCGGCATTCAAGTACTTAAGCCTATCTTATGTTTGGTCACTGAACCCGTTTGATCGGCCAAGTATTATGTGTTGAAGCATGCGAATTAGGTGTAGGTGTTAAATATGCTAGGGCTCATCATAAGCGGTTGACTTCATTGCAGTTGGTTTTCAGGTTTTTAACTTTTGACAAACAACTCTTGCGGTGTGTGAAGGAGAAAAGGAGGCATTTTGTGCGGCCATTGCCCTTCGAAAGAGAGGTGAGATCGTTTGATTTACTCGATAATACATATATTTTGACAAAGTATTTTATATGCTTAGATGATTAATTCTCCTTCACAATGCGTACATATGAAGGAATCCTCTATGGAGAGGGAGAAAATTGATTCAATATCTAATTTATTTCGAGTAGAAAGCAAGTATTTTCTGTCTACAGATGTAATTAATCATGTGTTTTGATTGATGGTTTTTGAGTGTAGCTCCATTTCTGTCTTTAGCAGTTCATTGGAAGGAACATTTAATTGCATTTCTTTGAAAATTAATTGCTAAGTAATCGCTTTGAAGGAATTCGATTGTCACTGCGTGAAATCATGTCTTCACGCAAGCAACGGCGCTCTATCGATTTTAGTTAGGGAGCACTTTAATATGCATGTGAAGTTTAATAAAAGGAATGGCGACAAAAAGGTTCTAAACATGTGTACGCACAACTTATGCATTCAAACATACACACACACACACATGCACATTATTTCACATAAGTATAATTTTACACTCTTCTTAAAGAACATAACATATTTTTTAAATTATATACTCATTAATTATTATGATATGTTGTCGTTTTTGCGGCTTAAAGCGAACACACTTACGCGCACTCGTAAGCATGGATTTGTAAAATTATTTACTTGAACATAGAAGGAAGCACATATTGTTTTAAAAGCTTTTTGTAATTAAAATGACAGAAGAAGACAAAGGAAACAAAAAATAAACAAATAAATAAATAAATAAATAAAGAAGAGAACGATTTCAGCAAGTTTTAAGTAGAAAAGAGGAGGAATAATTTACAAAAGAGAAATAATACGAAAACAACAGTCTTGACAAATATGCACAAAATTTGGCAATAAAACTTTGAATTTATGTTAATGCGAATCACATATGAATAAAAAAAAATACGTAAACGTGACGATAAAAAGTTCTACTCCAGCTCTTATATCTAAAGGAACGAAAAAAAGTTTCATTCACAAAAACGATTTGCTTTCAACAGAGTACGCGAAGTTTTAATATAAATGCGTACTCGTTTGTTTGCCGAACGTATTGTCGTCAATAACAAGCAGCGACTAATTATAAATCATGTGTGAAGCAATGCTCAAATAGACTCAACTAAAGCAATTTGCAACATTTGCAACATAGCATCGCATAACAGCCTGTTCGGAGTAAAGTGGTGCCGGTGTCTAATATTTTTTTTTTGTGCTTAGATGATGAAAGCAGATACATGAAGATATTAAGTGTTAGCTGAAATTTCTTACAAGTATAACTGTAAGAATGCCTGGGTACGTTTACTATAAATTGCGGGAGCAGAACAGTCTAGAAATAGTTTTGATTACGTGCTTAGGTAGTTGGGTCTACACGAAAATACAGCTTTTTTGTGCACTGCTCTCTCTCTCTTTTGCGGCACTGATTGTGGGGGAAAATAAATTTTGACAGTTAGTCACAGACAAACCCTATTCAAATATAACTAACTCCCGAATGCAGTAATTAATTGGCACCAGTTTTGCCTTTGCTTGTTTATTATTAACATCTCTGGCGCTATTACGTGACATTCATAAATCGATTATAATGAACGTGACCCGGAATGAAAGCGGGTTAAAGTGACTTGACTTAGTATGATCAATCTATGAACTAAGAAAAATTCAATGATTAAGAGAAAACAGCGCAAAATTGGAAGACAAAAAAGCAAAGGAACACGAACTGTCAACATGTGTACAAACTGATGGGGTGGAGGTGAGCTTATCCATGCATTATTATGTTCAATGAAGGAATAGGTAGGTCTTCATGCCATCTTCCTTTTCTATATCCGTAAATCAAATGTTACATTTTTTCATCCCCTCAGGTCCTTAGGTCCCAATTTGGCTATGCCTTTAGTTACATATACTAGGACTCTTAGTCTTGCCGAAAACCAAAGTTCATTTATTGTTCCTAACAACTATAACAGCGCGCAGCGATGATGTTACGATATCTGAAAACAAAGTAATAAAGTGAGCCTTGGATGCATTCAACATATGCGAATATTCCTCTGATTAGAATTAACTACGTAGAAATTTTCTTTTGTAATTCCGTAGTTGAAAGCGCCCCACTACCATATCAGAACAAAATTATAAAATGGGCTGTGTTTATGCTAAGTGTTCCTTATAGTGCTTTGCCTACAAACCGAATTCGTTAAAAGGACTAACTTCTTCCAGCCACTTGTCCTGTGATTTTCAAAATACCGCACACTGCAACTTGCCATCGCTCTTCAACGACCTGCTCATCCTTGGTATAGTCCGTCTGCAAAGATCCTTCCCATCTTTTAGTTCTAATAGAACAGAGACAAAGGCAACGATGTAATACTCGAACGCTTGCAAAGTCTACACGCGGAAAGTAAATCACTTTGTATTACACAAAGAGTTCGCGGTCGAAGCTAGAAATGAAGTTGGAGCAAGCAATTGTATTGGGAATTGATTAAATTTGGTGGGATTGACTGATTACACGTGGGGTCAGCCCAAGCAAAATCACGTATGCAGTGACGTTAACCCACATGATGCCGAAAGAGAGACTTTAGAGTGAACGACAACTTAAATTGCAACAATACATTGAAAGAGTGAGTATTCGGCAATATTGGTTAGAATCCCTGTAGCGTGGAGATAAGAGTGACAAGAAAATCAACTCCACAGTGGTTAGTAAAAAAAAAGAAAAAAAAACACTTTTTAAAAGTATAATTAACGATACAGCAACGATGAACGAATAGTTGAATTGATTCCCTACCAAAGAAATTTTCCAAATCTGCCCCTTAACAAGAGCTCTTCACCCTCTTTCACCGACAAACTGACGAGCGATAAAAGAACGTTCAGTCTTGCCTATGTCTATAAGAAAACCTGCTGACAGAGGGTTTCAAAAATTGATGATTTTGCCGACCATGAGTCTTTTATAATACAACATAGAAATTGGACCGAGTAAAAGGAACGATTTTTCAACAAATTTTGAACGTTTTATTTATTTCTTCTGAACACCTCGTAGGCATCGCCGGTTCTGTTTAAGCCACGTATAACTGTTCTCCCCTTTCCTGTATTTATTTATGTGCTTTTCGCACACACAGAACCGCTAATCAAGAAACAAAACTATATTTATAAGTTTGTGAAAATATTTCCCACACTTTCCGCAAACTTTTAAATCAATTTTAATCTTTTTTACTTTGTCAGGCGTTTTCGTATAAATGCATAATATTTACTCTAAAATGAATAACAAGAGATGCTATTGTATCTATATTGTGTGTATTGTGTGTGTGTGTGTGCGTGCGTGTGCGCACCTTTTCTCTATTGTTTGTAGCCTGGAAAATTTATGAAATATAAGTTTGCGCAAAACTTTACCAACATACATCTTCTGTTTATTCTTTTTCCTCGTATCTCCTGTAATTTTATATAGTTTTTGTTATATTATAACGAAACATTTTAGAAAAGTTTCGCTTTCGGGGCTGGCTGGATTTTGTTAGAAATTTATTAGCATATATGTTAAAATTGTAAAAATACAACTTTTTCCTTCGTATCCCACAGAAGAGAGAAGAAGAAGAAATCTTTAAGTCAAAATATCACAAAGTTGTTGGTTGGTGTTTTACGTGTAACACCAGCATACAACAAGCATTATATGGCATTATATCATAATAGAATCACTTGAAAAAATCTCCCCTAATTAAAGCGATAAAGTACTAAATGCTTCATGATATGATGTAATAACAACAAGAAAAAACATTGTGTTGCGAGAAATTTCACTTTTCTTAAATACTTTCCATGCACACGTTTCATGTAAAGAAACCTAGCTTAGTTTCAAGATAATATCTCTTCCTTTTTTTAACGAAACATCAAGAGAGGGGAGAAGTTTTGAATATGGGTGCGAACGTCCAAAGTTTATTGTTATAAATGACAATCTGTACCAGCTCTTGATTCTGTCGCCCTTACCCAACTAACACGCCTTTGGCAGGGAATAAAAATATGGTTTGAAATGAAAAGGTGCTCGATAACCACAACAACCTAAGCGAATACTTTCACCGATGGTTATGCTCTCAACGCTTTCGTTAGAAAATTTGTTGTTGTCTATCAAACAAATAAATAAATCGAAAATGGTAGAAAAGAGAGGGCAAGCAGGACTTCTTCTTTAGGCAAATTCCAAATCCCAACCGTAGTCGTTTGAATTTCAAATCCAGCGCTTGCATCAGACATCCTAGCTTATCAATAATATTATATATATATATATATATATATATATATATATATATATATAATGTCTATAGTGAACCTATAATATGTGAGTTGTTAAGCGACTAATTCATTTTCGGATCAGTCAGGGTCTTCAACTACGTAGACTCCATCGATTGCTAAATTCGAATCTTGATAGTTATCTCAAACTATGTTCCTTTAGTCTTAGTTCCCCACGTCAAGACGTGCAATATTGGCGGCCTTAGAACGTACACACATACATAAAGATATTAAATTTTTTGTTACACCTGGAAACATGCATGAGAGGTGCTATAAATTGTTATTGCCTAAGAAGCCGAGTCAATTTGGACTCATTTAACGGTCTGTCGTTTGTCCATCCGTACGAATAATTTAGGTGTCTGTGTAGGCGTATGTGTAAAACACATATCTATAATTTATATAAAACACGACATAAATGAAAAAATATGTGAAAAAAATTAATTTCAATTCTCGAAAGCTGTAAAGAGAAAGAAGTATTAACCACAAATGGCGAATAAACAATTAATAATGACTGCTGGTAAATGGTTATGTCGTATAAGGTGATATGTATTGTGTATGTATTGTGTGTGTATTGTGTGTAAAGTTTAATACGCGTACACGGGCACAGCATGCACACATTCTTACAGATATTTTGCGAGAACATGAAGTCAAACAGAAGAACATGACATGCATGCATACATACCTGGAAACGAGTCAGATGTACACGAAACAACAACTACCTCGACAACAATAACATAAAAGCAACAAAACATTGTGTATGATATTCATGTGTTAACTACACATCCACAATCACGTTAATGATGGCGATGACGCTCATGATGATGACTACGACGACGGTGGGTGGATAAAAGGATGCCAACGACGTTGATAATAATAGAAGGGTTCGAGGCAACACTAACAAGAGCACAAATAAACAAAATGCAGTTGCTATTATTATTATAACATTACCAACAGCAATGAGAACAATAGCTCAGAAACAACGATACCGTTACGGTAAAACACCAGATACCACCAGCACGATATCAGTTTAATTGTTTTCATATCTATGAAGTTTGTTTTGTTGTTTCCTTTGTTTTTATTTTGTTGTCCTTGAACAAACACGTTACTAATGTAACAAACACAAAAACCGCCAACGCTTTGCTTAATATCAACATCATCGTAATAACAAGAGTAACATGAGTATAAACAGTGAGCAAATTATTATTAAAAAAAAAAAAGCAAAAAAAACAAACAAAAAAAAAACAAAAAATAAACAAGATATGAAAAAAATTAGCAAAGCTGGTTATTAACTAAGTTTTTAGTACAGCAATTAGTTGGCAACTAAACATTTATGACTCGCAGCTACGGTCGGTTGCTAATTCATTCCACTCATTGCATTATCATGATTGTAGAGGTGAAATTTCAATAGAACGATAAAGCAGGTGCTAATGGTCATTGTGTACACAAAAATTTTGCAAAAACCAAATCTGCAAAAACAAAAACATGAAAATCTATTATAAATGCAATATGGAATAAGCTGCGAGATTGTGACGCCTTTTACACCCTAAATCTTTAAAAATGATCCGAAATTTTTCAAACTAAAGAAGGATACCTGCAGCAAGTGACCTCGTACTTTTTCTCTTTTAACAGATGCACTTCTTACATTCTTTCTCTCGCTCTCCCGATTTTACGATGAGTACCTGTCTTAGCTCCGTACATGCTGGGACCTGTTTCTTTTCGTTGCGATGCTTGCGTTATTTACGTCTATTCAATTGCATTAAAGTAAAAAGAAGAAAAGTGCAAAAGCAACAGAACACAAAAAATTCGTTTCTAAAAGTACGAGATGATCTGGTTGCACAAAATTAAGCACTTCAGCCATATAAGGTTTCACCCAAGTCAACTATTACAGTGGATGATAACAGTATTTACTTCATTATGTACTGCACACGACACACAAATAATTGGAAATATTAGATTCAGCTCCGGGCTTCAAAATGGAATATTTATGCTCCAGCGTGGCTTATTTATCCCGCTCTCACACAATTATTATAGGATTCCCCCTGGAATATAGCTTAACATTTATATGATAGTATTTGTTATAGCTTCTGAGTATTGTACGCAAAAAAGCTAAACTGTTTGGCTTTTGTATGTAACGATTTTCCCGATTTATCTTGAATTGCAGGCGTGCCTTTTACCGACTTGGGTTTCATTTTCATTAACAATCGACTGGCGAGAAATTGCATACAGACATCGCCCAGACGTACCTACCAGGAGACTTCCACAGAACATGTTCAGAATTTGATGTTGAGTAGAAGCGTCTGTACTTTATAGGGTTTTCTCAAGCTTCGTTCTCCGTTTTGTAGACATTTTAACATAACGAATACATTGAATGCATTTGGTAGTGGATACAGGAAAAGGCCAAAGTCTCTCTTTATCTCTTTCTAAGGTTGCATTTCTGAGTCGATGCTATCGATTTTAAAATTATAATGATTTACAGAATTTTATAACGCGTGATTAAAATTTCTGCAATGATTTTTCGCTTTTTTTGCTTTTAAATCATTTAAGAAATCATAGAAGAGTTGCACTTTTCTTTGACGTCGTTCAGGTATACTTTGCAGCTTTCAAGACAAATTTTCATTTCTTTCTTTGTGCAAACATGCTCTGGGAACTTCTTTCCCCTCCTTTCATTTTAGAACTGAAAACGTGCGCAATCAAACCTTTCAAGAGCTTTAGCGATAAGCGCTTACCACCCAATGCTTAACGCTAAGCGTATTTCGTTTGCAGGCTTATAATATTAGCTTTGTTGCGCGTCCTGTCTTAATGTTGACTTACATTAGTTTGTGTTTTTGCTTTCAGAATCAACCACAAGTGAACCCCGCACTTTCGAAAAGAATTATTACGCGTTTTTACATTTTTGAAATAACTTTGCACGCAGTTTCTTCTCGCTCGCGACAATTTCGCCGAAAGTAAACCAATTAAAAGAACTTTGCGTAATGTTTAATTTTCTACTTAAGTTTTTGCTAAATTTTTGTTTACTTGGGCTTTTTCGGCTACTTTTTCGTATTATGCTGGGCAACGAACAATTTTGAAGACGGAACAAAAACTTTTCAACAGTTTACTATCACTTCTTCACACTTTCGAGACAAAAGTTTCATCTCATTTTCCATTTTTTTTTTTGTTTTTTTTTTTTGTTTGACATGAACATTTTATTCACTTTCTTGGTTTTACGGCCACCAGCACACAAAACAAAACCAACAAAAATATGTTAAAATACTTATAAAATTATTATAAACAATTTATTTATGCATAAGTAACTTTAGTTTGACTTGGTCGCTGCGGGTTCTTGTGTTTCTTTCATTACTAGTTTTTACATTCTCGGTGTATTAGTAGCAGAGAAATTCTTATTTCCTTTTCATTCCTTTATTTTTTGTGTCAATTTATGCGGTTATGTATTTCAAGTATGCTTTAAAACATTTTTCACCTCTTTTTTGTTTTAACAGAAAGTATATATAAAAACATTGCTAGTTTTTCTTGTACTAACGATCGGGCGATGAGAGATATGTGATTTTGGGATACTGTCTGGACTCGAAGTTCGGCACCAGAAAATCGAAAACTTTAAAATATATACGCGAACCAGTCATAGCCCACAACAAATGGCGTTAGATGCTTTTCGGAGATGCCTTTGCTAGTGCCGTGCAAGGTACCGACACAAGTGGAATAATGAAAAACTCTTGTCATTGGTTATTAAGTTGCATTTCCTCAAAGACAGACAACCAGTTTTTGGTACTCTCTCAAACCCAAGTAGACAGGCAGGGTAAGAAAAAAAATCAATTCATTTTCGTTCAACACTGTTTTCCTCGTGCGATTACCTCATTTGGGATTTGTGTCGTCATTAACTGTTCGCTGTGTATAAACTAAAACGCAGAGCGTGAGCCTTGTGTCGTAATGTCCTCGCAATTGTTAATGGACCGCGCGACGGGCCAGACAGACATGAACGGTCTTGAAATCGTCACAATTTCAATTGGTTTTCATCAGAGTTGTTTGTCATAACATTAGATTAGCGAAAGAACATTTATGCGCTGCACGAGTTTAAGAGTCTGTTAAGAAAACCGAGCTCAGTTTAACATGGCACAACTTGAACGCCAAACAAATAGCATATCGAATAAGTTCCTCGGAGATTTGTATTACGCGCCCGTTAAGATAAGTCCTGTTATGCTTGTTCAAGTAAAAATAAATAAAGTGTTGAAATTCCTTCTTATAGAAGAGCAGGCAGAGCAGCGACTTGACCTTTTTCTGAAACCTATTTCAGGTAGCGAGAGACAGACAGGCAGGCAAGGCAGCTGGAAAATGAAGATATCTCTTATCAGTCGATAATACTTTTCCGATATCCTCCATGAATACGCTTAGCTTTTTTCTTTTTCCGGTTATAGATAAACCAAAAGGCATCATAAAATAATTGAATAAATTCACATTCATTCACTTACATGCATAAGGTATTAACTGAGTACGTAACGAGGGGCTTTGCGGTCATTCACTATGTAACACTGATGGGAACTTTTCTGTGTATTCAAAATACTTTTTCTTTGTTATTTATTGCCGGGCAGCAAGGTCTTGCATTAGCTTTAAAGAAATATTGTGCTTACAGTGAAACCTACTTTTCATGAACACACTTCAACTTAATAAAATTTTCCAGATTATCAGATCTCTACATCAAACTCTGAAACTGAAGAGCTTAGCTAAAACTTTCTAAAAGCACTCAGCTGTATTACGCTACGCTTGAGTCGAAGGATCGTAAAACTGATTTTATTTTGTTCACATTCTCCAACAATGGAAAGTTTTCATAAGTTTTACATAAAAGTTTCCTACGCCGTTCTTCTCACTGACAGCTGCAGATAGTTTGCGTGTTCGTAGCAATTATGCGCATCAATATTAAAATCAATTTTTAAATTAACTGCTGCCTGCTCGCTGACACCAAGTAACGCAAAACATTTTCAATTAAACTTTAACGTTCGGGCCAACGTCAGAGAAAGAAAACGAATTATTGGACAAAATGATGGCTTGCATAACACAAAAACTTTTATGAATGAACCTTTCATTCAAATAACTGAAATGAATAGAAGGCGCGTTAGATGAAAAGAAAGCAAAACTTGCGAGCTCTGTAGTAGATGAGCAATTTCGATTAAAATCATTTCAAATTCGCGACAATATGATGACACATTTTCAAAATGCTTTAGCGAAAATTCCTGCTTCATACGAAATCGTTTTTGTAACCAACTCATTTAATAAAAAGGCAAAGGAAAAAGGAGAAAGGGAATGGAGGTAAAACAAAAAGCAAAAAAAAGAGAAAAAGAAGGGAAGCGAAATGAATCAGTGCCTGCACATACGTAGATGTCGTACGTGAACTTGCATTTCCATGTAAAGTTGATATTTTTCTACTCAACAGACACGGCTTGTTTTATTCCTTCTCCCCTAAGGGAGGGATACCTGATTTTGAAACTGAGTAAAGTTAGGAAAGACAAGCCATATTCTTTATAGATGCCCACCAACCTCGCAGCCAATATCAAGGCTTTCTTCGTTTCTTCTTTTTCTATTTTTTCGATCTCTTTAAACAACGATTTCTTTAAAAATTTCTTTGTCGTTGGAAGGAGCACGTCTACAGCTTCCAATTCGCACTTAACTGCTTAAACAGTCCTGCATGGACTGTGTGTGTGTGGACTATCACGACATATTCCCCGAAAGATATAAGATCCGCAATTTCTAGCCGCCAATCATTCATGGGGCTTTCTGCGCTTATTTATATCCTCGAGCGAGGATAAATAGAACAAAAAAGCTACCTTTACCTTTTGTGCCGTTAAAGTGCTTTTTAAGAAAAATTTTAAAATTACCATTAAAATCAAACTCCAGTTTAACTATTTCGATTAGTTTTGATAAAAGGAGATTAAGAACTTTTTTCTCTTAAGTGTCACTATATACGTTGGGAGCAGGAACAAAAAAAAAAAAAAGTTATTTAAACCAATTACCATAAAACTTATATTAAATTAAAATTTATTTTTAATAGCAGGCAAATTTTTCTATTAAACTCTAAGGCGAACAGAATATAAGAAAAGTACACAAAAAGTACACAGACAAACACATTTCCGCTAAAAGGTTTTCACTCTGTAGCAGAAGAAAAATTAAAAGATATAAAAATTTTGCTCGTTTTATACGCTGCTCTCAAAAGAGAGAAAAACAATTTTGCAAATTAAGCCCTGTTATGGTATGAAATGGCACATTACAAAGCGCATAAACACCCATACCTTGCTTTCATACAATATGCCCAACTATTGCCTTATATATGTACACACATATATACATATACATATATATGTATGTATATGTATTAAAATACTCGCCTGTCTACACATTCTATAACCGTTGATGCTGTAATAACCACAACGTTGGCTATGACCCAATTTCATAACATCTTACTTAGCCAACCATCTAATGATGAGTATAAACGCTTTGGTTATTACTATATATAAAGGTGCTGTATGTGCAGAAATAGTTAGAAACGAAGGGGGCATGCAATCTCTCTGCTCTTGTATTATCATTTATTTTTATAAACATTTTAAGCCAAGTACGCTGAGTACCACTAGTTATCAACGTAGAGTAATTACTTAGGTCTCAGGTTGCACCTTTCAAGATAATTAAAAATTCAAGAATAAAGACAAATCTTTGGAGAAATTATAGAAAAACGTAAAAGAAACCAGGAGAAGACAACAAAATTCGCGAAACATTAGATTTGCATGCATTAAAATGCAAACATATAGCGGGAGAGATTCTATTGCTTAGTCCGCGAAATTGTGTTCAAATATTTATATGCGCAGCTTTTTCTTCTTCTTTTTCTTCTACAACGCGAAGTGAAACAATAGGAAAATGTACTACTATCGCTATTAGATTGTCGCGATTACAAAGCTCTAAAGCAATCGTAGTTAAGGAGAGCAGACCTTGTAGGCCAAGTACGGTGAGTGCTGTAATACAATGCGTTAAGGTTTTGAATTAAAAATAGAATTTCTTTGTCTTCAAAATTAAATTCGCAAGAAAACGGTAGAGATTTGCAATAAGCGACAAAAAGTAACACAAATTGTAGTTCAAATTTGTCACTTAAGTACTGCGACCCTCTTCCCTTAACCTCTTGGAAATCATGGAGTGAAATGTTTAAAACCAAGGAAAGGATGATTGCCGTGAGCTGTTTTATGCCGGTTTATATCGATCTTCAAATTTTTACAGTTTTTCATTAAGCAAAATAAAATTCCCAAAGAGCAGCGAGAATATTAGTCAAAATTGTGTTGAATTAGAAGAAAGAATTTTTAAATGAAAATAAAAATTACTCCAATCATTGTGACACCTAAGCAATAATATAAAAAATCGAGAGATTATCGTAAGTGAAAAAAGTGGGAAAGAAGAACGAAGAACTGTTTAGCTCATTCTGTTCGTCGCAAGACAATTATTTCATTGGTCGGATGAGCTGAGTGAACGAAAGCATTAACTATTGTTCTCGACGAAATGTTAAAAACGATCTTCAAGGGAATACCACCATCGCTTTTTCAGAGGACAAGGTTTTTCCTTGACTTAGTGGCTTCTTTCTTTGGATCTGTCGGAAAGGCGACTTGATTTAAGTAGCAGTCTACTGGGAAGGTACAGCCCAAAGTTTTATCTTGTAATATTATATTCCTTTACAAGTATTTTCAAATTTCATTTATCCATTTACTTACTCTTTCCCTCATCCCTCTTATTCCTCAACTTGCTTTCCGGACTTTTCCTTGATCTTTTTATGGCAAAAGTCTTCCTTTTTTTGTGCAATAATTAAGTATTTCCGTATGTAGGAGTAATGGATATATTGAACTTCTCACATAAGGGATTTAGGGAATTTCGGCTTCTTTGACGAATGTGTCGCCAAATTGGATTTAATCTTCGCCCCTCTGCCCAAATTCGTGGTCGTTAAATGAAGTGACACGAGATAGAGTTGCGGAGGGATATATTAGTGGTTGGGCGGATTACACACCTATCTCCAAATCTCGCCATCTTCCTAATCATTTTGTATCTATTTTTAAGACAAACCGGTAGAAGTGCACAATCCTGCGCTACAATCGAAGAGTTTGGCCGTATGAAAGGAAAATGGAAGGAGAGAGTGTTATTGAGAGGATCAACCGTACATTTTAGATAACAGAATTAAAGAAATTGATCGAAGTGTTAATGCATTTGACTTGAGTTTACATCAGTTGAGAATGTGGTTAAGAAAGTTCCTCTGTTAGCAAAATATGATATGAATCGAGTGAGACCCCATCACATTCTCGATTTTCTCTTCGGTGACAAGATCCCGTAAAAACGTCATATCTCCAAAAAATGAGCTCCAATAGGCTTAAATAGCCGACCGATTTATATATTATAAGTTCTCTGATTGGATTTCTAACGAAATGCAAAAAGATGTCGGATAAGTGATTTTGCCTTTTTGTTGAATTTTTAGAGCAAGAGGAGAGAAGCCGTCGTTGGTCAAAAGACCTAAGAATCTTTCAACTTAAATTGAAATATTTAAAGCCGCTGGAAACGGTAGTACTAAACATTTAGGCCATTTACACCACTAACTAACTAACTAACTAACTATTACTGGCGTTGTCTGCTTCAAATTGCTTGCTAGCTGCGACCATCTGAGAACTAACTTTATGCGTTCGGTTATTGTTTTTTATTTGTTATTTAATTTAATTTCCAACATTACTTTCAGCTGGAAACTCTAAATAAGAGTAGAGACAACTCTTACGATTGCCGCTTCCATTGCTACAAACGACATGTTGCAAACAAACACAGAGAGAGAGTAAAAAAAGCTGAATGAAATAAATTTAATTGGAAAAGAAGAATAAAAAAGAAACAATTTGTAAATAAATTTAAAGCATTAACTACGGTCCACGGAGCTATTGTGGGCACCTTACCCATCCAGCTATCAACGAACCGACAAACAGAGGAAGCATTAAAACAAGGAAACAAACTAACTAACAAGCGCCTGTAAAAAAAGAGGATACAACAAGAAAAAATGTAGTGAAAAAAACCTGAGCTTCAATATTAAAACAAATAAAACTTACCACTACATATGCATGCACTTACGTTGTCTATAAATATGTGCTCACACACACAACGGCAACAACAAAAAATTTAATTAAAATTAAATTTACTTTTCATTTTAAGCAAAAATAAGACATTAGTGAAGGTCTGAAGAAATGTGCTCTCCGTCGTTCATACATTTTGGCGGCATGGTTACCTAAGGGTGGGGGGAGATATACAAATTTCACGACGTCCTTTCATCGAAAGACGAGAAGAAAAGAACGCGCGTCGGTAAGTTTAAAAAAGTCAGTCGCGATGTGGATGTGTTGGTAGTGTTCATTTCGTTTACTAAAATTTAAAAAAATTATAAAAGGGATTGTAAGACGGCGGTAAAAGGTTTAACGTGTCACGATGCAAATTTCAGAATGATTTTAATCCATCTTCAAGACATAAGCTGATAACAAATCGAAAAATCGACCATATCTATAACTTATACAATTCAAGGCAGGGAAATATGAGGGAAAGAAGGAAAAACTTTGTACCTTAAAGGGTATTGAAAATTGACTTTGCTGGGACTATGTATGCGATTGGACTTCGACTAAAACTCCTGCAGAATGCATTGATATGTCCACGTTATTTTTTCATGTGCAAGGAGAAGACATCAACCCAACATACACCAGGCAGAAATTCACAGTACCAACTTCTCAACGGCGTCCCCATTTAATGGAAACGTGAACCTTTTGAATCGATTGTATTCAGTGCACAAATCGTGTGTAGCTCTGGTGTTCAACTCGCACGCCGGCCGTGGTCTGACGCTCTTAATTTTTCCAAACGTGCATACACCGCTTGCATTGCAGAGATGTTGCATTAATTATATACAAATTGCACAAATGAACTGCGAATAGTCTTAAAGGTTCAACGAACCTTTTTAAAACACTGGTCGATACATACATAATGAAGTTGAAGATTGCCGTTAGACACTAATTTAACAAAGCTTTAATTTAGATCATAAGTGTGCTAAAGTTACATATGTGTGGCTTTTCTCTTACTTTTGCACTCATACACTTAAACACCAATCAAGAAAACATTCTATCATCATTCACGGAATAACTCACTGACAACAACATTTGCTAGTGTTTGCGTATGTGTGCGTGTGTATTTAAACTTAAAACATAACAACACGGCATACTTCATATAGACATGTATATGACTACGAGCATATGTAAAGGCGTAGATGTACGTTTGGAAAATGCAAATGTTCACCAAAATTGTGTAAGAAAGCCTTGTGCATGCATATGTGTGGTTATAATAAATAGCATCTTTATTGAATGATATATAACACAACCATACAAGTCTATATAAATGCCTGTGAGTGTGCAAGTATTTCGTAATAAGCACACAAATGCATATACACATATATGCGAACGTTATAAACATGGCAAACACTCTTGACTGTCATGAACACAACACGAGTTACAATATCAGGAATAAAATGCAACCACA
The DNA here is from genome assembly GCA_000688715.1 of Glossina pallidipes. Classification (NCBI taxonomy): domain Eukaryota; kingdom Metazoa; phylum Arthropoda; class Insecta; order Diptera; family Glossinidae; genus Glossina; species Glossina pallidipes. Next base: position 474,510 of record KK499792.1, on the reverse strand, counting down.
AATATATCGAAATACGTACAGTATGTAAGTGCGTATAGTTGGCTGGTTGGTTGGTTGGTTGGTTGGTTGGTTGGATGCTTGTTTGTTTGCTTGCATGCGTATGTATTAAGTGCATCGTTGTGTTTTATGCGGTGTAACAATAAGCTTAAAAATATGTCTATATATATATATATATATATATATATGTATACACATGCGTAAGATTGTGTGTTTGTTGTTCAGCTCTCCAATGTATGTATGCGTGCGAAAGCCGGTGGGAGGTTTATTTTAATATGTATTTTACAGGATATCACTAAAATGGTGTTAACACCAAAAAGGTAGGACCGTATATAACAAATCCATCTTGGATTAAAGTAAAATACCGATACACATGCACACACCCATCTTATGCAGCGGTATGCTGTAACGTGTTTTTAAATATTTCCAAATTTATCTCAAAATAAAGAAACTTCTTTGGTTCTTTCCCTGCGAGAAAAAAGGTTCAAGCTGAGCGAGCGTGACATAAATCCATAAGAAAATAAAAAGAATTATTTTCTTTATAGAATATATTAATAAACCTTTTGTTCGAATGCATGCGTGTGCCTGTGCGTGTGCGTGTGCGTGTGCACGTATTAAGAATTTTAGACAAAGACTGTTATCATATCGTTCGCTTCGCTCTTCTTCTAAAGAGTTTTGATTATAATTTAAAGCCCTATTCGTTCGTATGACATAATTAAAATTGTCGCTTCAATATGGTGATAGTCATGTTATTTTTGTTATAAACATATATATTTATATATATACATGTACATCTATGAGAGCGACTTTATATTTTGAAAGTATATGATATTTTGGTCTAAGACGTACGCACACATGTGGATTACACGTCTTCTTGCTAGAAATTATGATGACTATCATCTCAAGACGCCACATACTGTTTAGCATTGTTAAAGTTGACTTCATAAGGTGTTCGCATATACGGAGGGATATAGACAATGAAAAATTTTCAAATAAATTTCCGTAAAAGCATAGACACAAATACACAGGATACGAGCACAAGTATATATTTATATTTCCATGTTTATCTGAACATTAATTAAGTCGCAAGTGCGAAATGAGTGGCAGCTAATGTCAGATTAACACATTTGATGATGAAAACTGATTTGCATTTGTACTTATTTTGTTATGCTTAACATCCCATTCCCAAGTCTACAATTTGAGTCGCAATCATTGTAGCTGTGATTTGGAAAAATAAAACAAAAAAATAAATAAATAAACAAAAAAAAGAAAACAAATTAAATGAAAGATAACTTCATGTCATTTCAAATGCTTTGTTGTTTTGTATTCTTTCCGTTTTTTTTTTTTTTTTTTCGGTAGGGTTTCGTTCAAAAACTAACTCCACAGCAATTCATTTGACTTTATGACCATCATGGCTTTGTCAGTTCGTTTTATTTAGGTTGCCATTATTACTATTTTCAGTTTCGAAAGTGTGTTGTTGTATGTATGTTATGTCTAACAATTCAAATGTCTAACGAGAAACCAATTGTGAAGCAGAAAATAATTTTCGGCTTTATGTGTCAGTTGTTTCATTGTCTGCATGCTCTACTACCTGGTCACTTGCTTGACAACAACAACAGCTATGAGTATGAAAAGTGTCACTTGCAGGATCTCTAAACGAATAGTTAGTGATTAAAGCTTTCAGTCGTTGGCTTCTGCTCGTTAACTACAAGCAACAGACATTTATTTCGAAAATTGCTTTCCTATGTAAGACTTTTGTTTACGAGTGTCGATGTATGTGCGTGTGCAAGAAAAAGCATTCAAGTATTTGAAATAATTCTGATTGTTCCCTTTGTAAGTTAAAACATTTAAACGTTTGTTTCTCTTTCTATTTATGGCGGGTCAAGCCACAGGCTTAAACTCCAGTCATTTGTTTTCCTACAAACGAAAATGAACGAGAGCTTAATCAGCAGTCGTGCCCGATTTACGGGCAATTATTGTTGAAAAAAAATTAATCCGTTAGAGTCTTTTCTTTTAAGGCAATATCCTTATACGCCTATTTAAGAATTTCGCAAACGCTTTCTCATACATAAAGAAGTGACGTTGAAAAGTTGTTGAAATCATTCCACCTATACATACATAGACATGAAGCATTATAAAGAGTAAATGCACATTTCGCAAACTTTATTTCGCTGGAGATCCCTTAGAAAGTATATGTTCCTTTAAGGCTCGAACGACAGGAGGAACGTGCGTCCTTGCTTGCTGCATTTGTCAGCGTTCGCATCTTCTCGTTAACAGACGATTTCGCTCAACCGATGGCTAATTATCCATTCAAAACAATGCTTTGATTCTTCTGGCTACTTGTGAAAAATGACTGCTCGCATAAATAGCCACAACGAAGCATTTGTTCCTTCCACATTGTATGCATATTCCGTGAGCAAGATGGGAAAATGTATAATAAAACATTATTTTGCTATTCTTTTGCAAACATGTTATGCATATGTGTATGTAGAGAACATATACAACTACTTGGGAGAAACGATGAACGAGAGAATATATATCTGGCAATCTATTACTTTTGCTTAGAACCGACCTATGTAGTCGAAAATATATTAATTGATAAATGAAAAAAGAAGGAAAAAAGTCTCTTGTGTGCAAACATAGATACGCAAGAATGTCATATTAACTAAATTCTCTATTTATATGAAAATGTGAAGAACTTTTGTAAATTGTGAATACGGATGGATGGATGGATGGATGGATGGATGGAAAACTTTTTTCATTAGTTACATTTGCAAAGGCGGAAAAACGAAAAGAACACAAGCGAACTTCTTACAAGAAGTTTTCTCTGACTCTAACAGAAAACACAAGATGTAAAAGAATATAATGCGAGAACGGTATACAGCGTGGATCGAATCTGCGGCACCCCACATGTAGCAAAAGTAAAATTATGTAAACGTGAGTTTACTATCAATTAAGCTTTTCTTCTCTATGCGGCTTAGGGTGCCGTGTGCCGAGAATTGATTTTTTCCTTAGAAGCATTTATTTGAAGCCAAAGCTTAACCAAATGCTTACAAAAATCGTGTTTTTTTGATAAAGATCGGCACTTGGTCATTTTCCCATTAAGGGAAGCGAAATTTGACTTTATATTTCCATTGCGATCGTATCTGCATTTCAAAATTTTCCAAGTGAAGTTCGGCTTTTGGTTCGGAGAATTGCTTGTAAACATGACTTTATTTTCGAATTATTGCGACAAAAATTGAACTGACTGACAATCAATCAAAACATGTGTGTGTGGTTTCAAGCGCAGAGATAGAACGAAGAGCATCTGCCTTGTGTGTAGATATTAATAACAACAGACAAAATAAACAAAATAAAAGAAATTTTATTAAAACTTCAACAACGGAAATGATGCATCAAATACTTGCACGAACACAACACACATAATCAAACACAACTTGTAAATAGCGTATTAAACTTAAAGGCAAACATACACATATACACATACCGACATTTCCTTATAGTCAAAAATGTATATAAATCAATTGTTTAGCATAAAAACAAAGTAACACAAAAGCACATATGTATAAGTAATAATAAGCTTATGTATGCGTGTGCATATGTATGCATACATGCTGTTTACTGCACATAGTTAAATGCTGTTAGCATAACAGGCAAATGAAGCAAATGAAAGCTAAAACGGAAACAATTGTTTGAGCTTTTGAGCAAATAAGACGTTCGAGGCGGCTTTTTACTTCTCTTACTTCTCTCTTTTCCCTTTGCCTTAAAATTTCCAAATTTTGTTTTTTTCTTGCTTTCATTCTTAATACTCTGTCTGTTTCAGTATTAATATGTACTTTGCATGTAAACATATACATGATATTTGAAAAGGAACAACGAGTGAAACAATTTTTTCACTTCTTTTTCGCTAACGTCGGATATTGCGTAATGCTAGTAGGGCGTTTTACATTCATGTCGCATGGTATTTATTCCCCTAAGCTCGAGATATGGATAAGCACCTAACGCTTAGGCAAATTCCAAGCATGAAATTTAAGTAGGAATGTAGTCATTTTATTTAATCAACATTTCAAATGTTTATCATATTTGCGGACGTAACAAAAATCTTATTTTTTACATACGGCACCGATGTTTAATCTCATTTTGTAATAGTATTTGGACTACCTTTTCGTAAAAGTTTCTGTCTCCAGATCAAGATAATCTGCAATTAGCTTAGGAGGATATGAAAGGCAACAATGAAGAAAATTGCATTCGGCTTTGGCCGAATCTTTTGTACCCACCACGGTTATATTAAGATGGAGTAGGCATCGCTTCTATCTATGAGCAAAATAGTCACGTGTTTGCTTTTGAGACCAGAGGAGAGAGCACTTTACGCTGTGCTGTGGCCAATTTGGCCACTTTTTAGTACCAACTTGCGTGAAAGAACACTCAATGTTTCTACCGAATCCCAAACCGATATGTTTATCTTGGCAACCAGCGGAATGTTTACTCAATTTGATAAAGTCTCCGAAGCTTCCTTCCAGGCGTTGTAAACATGTTAAGTATATCAAGATATTCGCTTCCTTTGCAGTAAAATGTACGTTAAACTTTTCTTGCAATACCTGCCTGACCATAAAGCATTTGATGTGATTTCTTAATATCGAGTTTAAATTTCACATATCGGTCGGGTATGCTCTCGTTCTTGTACTTGCTATTGCTTTCAAATCTATTTTGGATTGAAGTACACTACTGTCCTCTAAGATTTTTGGGGATCTCGAAGATACTCCTTTTGCTGCTTTTTCACTTTTATGTTGTACTTTTTGCTCTTTTTTTTATATGTCGCTGTTTGTTTATCTATTTTCTGTTTGTGCGAATGTCTCAAACTTTTGTTACAAGTTTGAGTGAAAGAATGTCTGAGCGAACAAATGACGGATTCAAGTTATTTTCTTTTTCATTATTTAGCGTTTCTCTTACTTCTAGTCATGTCCAACTGTCCAGTAGTAATTTGTCACGCTGTTAGACATTTTAATATAAAAGTTTTTCTGTGTTTTGTTTTTTTCAAAAGTTTATTAATTTTTCGTCGACTATTAAGTTTTTTCATTAGAGTTGTACGAAATGTTAACATTTAAGAGGGGGCAAAATACCTACCAGCCTTGATATATCTGAGTGCTTTACATGCGCCCATGTGCATTGCTATGGCTTTAGGAACAAATCGCTTATATTTTACTTCTATTTTACATTTAGTTTAAAACAGAGAGAGAGAGACATATGTGTGGACATTTAGCCACAAAATTCTTCTACAAAATCCTTTAAAGTCATTTTTAAAATCATAAATGTCTTCTTAGTTTGACTTTTATAACGAAATTTCTTGTTAACTTAATCTCAGTTGCATTCATTACCAGAATTCTTTCTTTTATTTGCACAGACAAATATTTACTTTTCATAATTTGTTTTGCATGCATTGGAACGGTTGTTAACAGAAGCAATCAAATAAATTTATTGACGTTAAAAAACTGCATTTGCTAGTCCATCTGTAATGTTAAGTAGCCACAATACGGAGGACTTGTAGGTGGGGATTGTGGAATTGCGGCCAAAATAAAGCATAAAAAGAATTGGAATCAGTTTGGTTGCTTTAATTCCTGGAAAATCAGCGGATCAGTTCATCTCATATCAGGCGAGTGGCGAAGGAAGTGGTGTGAGTGTTCTGCTGCTCCCCCTCCAGCTTATCTCGCTTTTGAATTCTTTTTGTATGTTCAAGATGAGGGTTTCGGGACCTCTTTTCCCTGAGCCAACAATCGCTTCTTCAAAACGATCAAAACGTTTGAATTCCAAACCATACGCATTGGAAAAGAGAATATATTATAATTCAAGGGCAAAGACACCATCCCAGATTGCTAACAAGTGTAGAAATATTTTTTAATGAAAACAAAACCACGGCTTCACTTGACTATTATTTACTTATATCGACGAATGAAAGGAAGTTAAACAAGATTTTCGTTCTTTATTAATCCGAGTCTGATTTAAACGATTCTCGATTTTCGTATAGTACACCACCTCGAATCTGTTAAAATGATCGCATACACACGCATATGCAATTTTCGCATCCACCGTTAGGCATTAAAATATTTTTTATCGCAAACTTTCTACCTTCAAAACTTCAAGTTCTTCTCTTACGCTGCAGATGGACGCAATTACCGGCATCTTCAAACAAACAAATTCTCGAAAATGTGAAGATGTTATAATCATTTGGCAAAATACCAAAGTTACACTACAGAGACATTGTTTTTGATGACATGAAGAAGGATAAAAACAAAAAAAAAAGGAGGGATTTTTTCTTCTTTTTTGTTTTCAATTGCAAAAGTTGCTTAGTTTTTACCTTTTGATATATAAAAGAGAAGTTTAACAAAAATGCTTGTGTATAAGTATGACCGCAATGGAAATGTCTACTTGGCCATAATGTTGGTAGACATAGTGTACATAAAAATGATTGTATAGATAGGTTTGGTTTTCTGTTGTTTTATGTTGTTAGAGATTCTGAAAAGCAATTTTCATTTCAATTTAAAAAACTGTGAGGTTATGCTAAACAAGAAAACAATTGGGTTGCATAGAATATGTGGTTTACGGCTAAACATTAGATTGCTGTTGTTGCTGTTGCTGTTCGTAGACGTAACAACAGAAGAATGTGGAGAAACCGAGAAGAGATCAGTCATAAGTAAAATGTGAATATTCCTTAAGATCAAGTCTTCCATGCCTTCCACTTCGTGCGCAAAGGATACGTCATTTTTTCTTTGCTCTTTTGCATCCCAATGAAAATGAATGCAAAAACGTATTGTTAATTACGTGCAACCAATCATATCAACTTTTTCAAAAATTTGCAATTTGGCAAAGTTGGTATTAATTTCAATATTTACAGGACATAGTAGGCATAGTATAAGCAGAATTTCCACAAAAGCAGAATTAAGATATGTGTTCTTCGCTTTTCGAATTCGCTTTTTTAAATTGATTGAAACGCATTGTCTTATACCGTTCATTCGAAGTTATTTGCAATTCGATTCTTCCTACATTTGACTTCTCACATGCACGACTATACATTGTTTCGCTACAATTATGTCAAACAAACTGATAATTAATGTCAGTGTAAGGTACTTTACGCATTCTAGACTTTTCACAGCATGTAATATTTCCGTCATCTCAATTTTTACAAAAGGCTTTAATCTAAAATTGGAGTAAAGTAGAAGAAGAAGGGGCACTAAAGAATCTCTAATTTTGCTTCGGCTAAAGAGAAAGACAGAGTCAAACATATATGCGGTTTATTGGGCAACAAAACTTCCCATAGTTCGTTGATTGTTGATTGCAATGATTAAATTCCAATCCTACCGGGTTGATTGCCATTCACTCAACAAGAAATTATCCTGCGGCGAGTTTAATACATAACTTAAAGATGTAAAGTAGCTTCATCCAAAAATTTTAAATGCATGCGGTCGATATCTTGGTTGGCCATAACACATGCTCCGCATGGAGTGATAAAACATTTTCTCAAATCTACAAACAAACAAACAAAGTCTTATTGCGCTTGGTGCCAATGTACTTTACAGCTCCTTTTTAAAACTAACATAATTGCAAACAAAATGGCGACCAACTGTTGTGGATTTTTGAAGGTCTTGGCTGTCAATGCTACGAGCGGTAATTTTGCGTCTAGAACCAAATTATTAAAGCAGATTTTTTTTCTTTCAAAAGTCGTCTGTAAAGTCAACTAAGGCCAACCATTAAAAAAACCATACATGCTAAGCGAGAGAATACTTTTGTGTTATTAGTGTACAGTAAGGTGAATTGATAAAGAGAGAGAAAGAGAGAGAGAGCGATATGGAAGCATGGTCAGATTTTACGATTCGATTTGATTATTTAAATAATTGAATCGAAGCTAAAAGATTATAAGGCAGCGACGTTCTTTAAAAATCAATAACTGATGAAGTTTGTAAATTTCGGTGTTGATGGGCGTTTTTTCTTCATATTTTCAAACTATCAAATTTGAGGTTTTTTCTTCACATCACACACACACACACACACACACACACACACACACACACAATATTCCCGACCACAGCCATTGTTTAAGGGCTTAATCAAATCGACTCACAGTCGCACTGCTGCTCAAGAATATGGTTTTTTTTTTGCGTAATTTTGAGCTGTATTTCTGGGAGCATGAACGGAAAGAATAAACTTGTTTAAGCCTTTAAGCTTATCCTTCGGGGGATGGGGGCGAAAAGGCTCAAAACCGTTGGAATTTATTCGATAGCGTGCGTTAAAAAAGCGTTCACTGTATACTCATTAATTTTCCTTCGAGGATTGCATGTCATATCATGTCGTAGCAGCATAACGGAATTTTCCATAAAAAGAAATGAAGTAAGAAGGAGAGGATTATGCCACGATGGTACGGTTATTCCGCGCAAAGTGTTATTTTTATGTTTTGATGCGACTTTGTTTTCTCTGTTCCTTCCTTATTCTGTTTACGTTTGTTTGTGTATTCTCGTGTGGTTATTTCGTTTTTTGCGATGTTATCTTTAGATTCTGTTATCTGGATTGTCTTTATTGGTCTTTGGCTTACAGCGACTTGCTTGGTTGGCATTTGATATTTTCACTTTGTCTGTGCTTTCATGGAATTTAAATATGTACATAATTCTTTATTACCGTTGCTTTTTGTTGTTGGTCTCGCGTTTATTTTGAAAAGTTTCCATAATCTCGAGAGTGTTGTTGGGGACAGAATTAGAGTTTTAGTAGCTTAAAGTGGTTTGTCTGCTGCTGCTGCTGTTGCTGAAAACTTTCTTTGCAGCTAAATGAGGCACAACAGTTATCTCAGTTGGTTGACGTTTCTAGTACAACTTAAACAGTTTTATTGGTCTATGTGAGAAATGTATGGGAGAGCGTGTCGACTGTTATCCGTTAAGCTGGGAATGACTCTCAAGTACGCATTTTTATTGAGGCTTATACTCATGTTTGTTATTTGTGTTCGTACATTTCTGATTTTTTCACATTTTTCGATTTCAATTTGGATTTAAATTCTTCTTTAATCAAGGAATCAAGGACCGAGAAAAGACAAAAAAAAAAAACAGAAAACTGGCTCCTTTGTAATTCCATCATAAAATACAATTCGCTTGTTATGCTAAAGACAAATTTTTACTTCAGCATAAAAGCTGCAATCAATAAGGAGTGAGGAGGAAACGAGAATCAACTGAAATCCTAGTTTTTATAAAATCAGTTTTAAGTTTCTTTCTCTTCATATCTTCGAAGTTTCAACATTAACGCTGTATTCCTGTTTCCTAAGCGGAAATGCATTTTACTTTGAAGCATAAATGGCGTTATTGTATCACATCCGTATTTATATTTACCCTCCAATGGTAGCAGTGTAATAGTTTTATTACTTCGCGTGTAACATCTCTGGCAAGTGATTATTAAATGCTCTTCGATTCGAATGTTGGCGAATAAACATGAATCTCTTTAGCTAAATCTGTCTGCACGCTTGTCTCTATCTCTGATTATCTCTGAACTGCCGTTCTCTTCCTATCCCTAATTTGTAATAAGTAAGAAAGTAAAACGTTTCTCATATCATATCAATAAATTTCACACCTTAGGCTTAGCAATGAATTGAACCCTTCGTGTGAGCACACCAAGAGTTGGAACAATTGGAACAATTTCATCCTAATTAAAAGAAGTAAAGGAGAAAAGTCACTTTTTTCTTAAAAGACGGGCATCCCAAAGTCGCTCTAGGATGCATGTTGCAATTATTAACAGCTATGTCTTTGGCAATTTTTCTGTTTAACAAGCAAGCACACACTTCTACGTACAAGTCGCTCGCTAGACAATGCATTCGCTTTTATCTTCTGATAAACGGCTACGGGCGTGTCTATCATGTGCAATAACTTATATCCGTTTGTTTATATCATCGTTGTTGTTTGTCAATTGCATCACAATCACATCAAGAAAGTGTATACGTTTGCTTGAGTGTTTTACGCTATAAACATCCTTTGCTGAATTGCCATAAAAAATTGTTGATGATAAAGTTTATCTCTTAAATTACGTTTTCGATTGTGATGCAGTAGACATTTTTGTAATAATGTTGTAGCGAGAATGACATGTAAGTTACTTCGAATGCATTGTTTTGATCAGCATTCCCTTGAAGAAATGAAAATGTCCTTTGCAGTTGTTCCAGTTGTCCACGAACATGATAGATTATATCTGTTACCCCTAACTTCTCTATCAAACGATGCTATAGTTAATTGCAAAGTTAATTCCAGTAATAGGAATTCAAGATTTCCTCATAACCTTCTCAGCTGTACGTGAATCAAAAACGGCAGTACATCAGAGAACATATCAAATCTTATTGATATGCCAACGCTTGCGATTCATTTAAATTTTCTCTCTTAGGATGTCAATTATACGTACATCTCAACTTTTCATGCTTAGGCGTCGACGGCTGGATCGAGAAGGGTAGAAAATGGCAACTGTCATTACTTCTAAACTTCTCACGTTAATTGACGTTGGCAATCGGTTCAGTAATTCCATTTTAAGCCAGCTGTTAAAGCTTTGAATGCGACAATCCCTCCATTCTACTCTACTGCACATAACATAACATCGACGACAATAGCGAAACATGGTTCCACAAAGAAACAACTAACCTTGGTTCTAACAAGCAAAATTATTTTACGAGTGGACCAATCGGTTCTGGAGAACTTGTCGGTAATGCGTTTCTATGCCAGTAGAGTGTTTCGTTGAGTTTGATCTGAAAAAAGTTTTAGAAATATGTGACAGAAAAGTGTCCATAACCGGCTTGACCTTGAAGGTCTTCCAACGCAAGGCGTTTTTTAGAATTAACCCCGCAATAGAGTTTGTTGTTTCACAAGTTGTGAAGCACTTAAAGGGAATTAATTAGTTATTCAACGAAAACTGAGATACGAAGGTTGCAATGGCGGGATATTTACTTTTGCGTAACACGGAAGGCTTATTCAGATCTTTGCATTCCAATGAGCGAACTAAGATTTGTGCAAGAAAGGTCGCCTGAAAGCTATTGCCATTCTAAACGATTATATGTTCTTGCCCAACGTGTGTCTGATGTGTTCAGAGTTTTCTAGCATTTTTCGTGCAATTTGTTTCAAAACTTCCTCTTAATGAGAAATTGCACAATGCAAAAACCAGTTGAAAGCTGCTTTGATTATTGCTTCTCGAATGATTTAAAATGAGAAAAAGAAAAAAAATGAGTTGAATTCGCGGCACATTTCCTATTTGCCATAGCAGCATATGTACAATCAATCACTATTTAATTACAAACGAACGCGTACAAATGTTGCACTTCAGCGAGATGTTCATTTGAAATTCGCTCAGTGTTTGTATTAATAATAAAATAACTTTTGTATATTTATGAACAAACCAAACACATTTGCAGCGTATATCAGTCATTCACTCAAAAAATCAAATTTGTCTATGATTGCAAAGGCATTCACGCACACCAAGGTAGCGAAATGCATTCATGTGTTTTTATAAATTACGTTTGTTTGAAATTTTTTTTTAATTATTTTACTCCTCTACACATAAATGCGTATTTACCGAGAAGCGCATGTAGTTTTGTAGTTACAGTAGAAAATAAAATGAAATGCTTTTGAATATAAAAATTTAGTATTTTCCTATTTATACTCTATCTAGTGTTTTTAGATCTAACGCTCAAAGTACTTTGCTTCTGGTCGCAGTAGTGGCATTAGCTTTGGGAAGCACTAGCGACACCTAGGATTAGGTTTTGCAGTATCGGTCAATGTCTAGAACGGGAAGTGTAATAATTTGTCTCCAGCTGTCAGGCGCGATCGTTTGCATTTTTCTGCGCCACAACACTACGTTGCTCGCGTGGTAAGATTTCCTTTAGGTTATTAAACACGGTCTGGACACTACGTTGTGTGAATTCAATCTCCGTTATGTTGTGAGTGAGTTTGCGCTGCCCTTGAGATACCTTACTTCCTAGCCATTAAAATGAAATTAATGAAAGCATATTTGAGTGCGAGTAGAGCTTTCTCATTGCTTAGAATAGAATAGAATGCCTACGCTTTTGCAGTATTTTCCTTTAGTACTGTTTTAGTGGTTAAAGTATAATCAACGGTCAGTAGCAAAAAGTTCGATCCAACCCGATATATTTTTTGTTTTTATAAATCCATCGATGGCGATATTAACGATTTGCACAACATATGGCACATTCTCCCATATAATGTATGTACGTTGTATGCAACAATTGTTAATATTTCAAGTGTATGCTAATTTTGTCTTGTCATTTGCGATGCCTGAAAGTACTAATGGGAGACGTCATAGCCGCAAACTTTTTTCCGTCATTTTTAAAATACTAAATCCTGGGACATTATGGTGATCTTTCAGTGTCAAGAACTTTATTTGATTTCCCACGACCTGATGAAATACACACGTTATAGGCCAATTCTGTCTGTCTCCTCATCTCTTCATTTCACGAATTTTATTGTAATTTCCACTGTCTCTTGATCTCTGAACTTGCCTCAGCTGATCTTATACATGCAGATCGAGATCTAGCGAAAATGTTTAATTCGTCCGCTTGACAAACATAAACTGAGCCGATTGTTTCAGCTAGCAGACAGAAGTCGACTCTCTCGCTCTCTGTAAACACTTTAATGAAAATTATATGAAGTGAATACGCGAAACGTGCGTTGGGCTGTTATTTTTCCTTCATGTTATCCTTGTCACTACAGGCCCAGGTCGAAGTGTTTTAAGAGGTAGGTTTTAAGTTAAGCCCAATCATAGAAGAGACATAATGATACGTAGTTGCTAATAGCGAAACAAATAAACAAAAGTTGGCACCAGCAATGGCGAAGACGACTTGAAATACGTACGCAGAAATGTTTGCGATCAGACAGCTGAAGGTTCGAAAATTTCGGAAAATACAGATCGTTGCGTAATACACTTTAAAATTGGATTTGATTTGATTTGATTAAGCAAAGCATTGGAGATGAAATCGACGTATGCTGCAAGAGAGTCAACATGACATTCTTGCTTGACCGAACGTTTATTCAAAGACATGGTTATCGAGCATGCTCGTTGAAAATATTTGATTAAAATTACTTCTGCTTTTTAATTTTTGTACATTCGGCATATGATTCAACAAAGTTTAGTGTGTTTTCATAAAATGAATGCAATCATGTCGTAATTTTTACAGTCGATTTATATTATTTTATTTTATTGGTTTATTTCTTATAATTCATTCACTGTTTTTTTTAATTTTTATATTTGTTAGATCGCGGTTATTACCAAAAAAAAAAAAAAAAAAAAAAAAAAAAAAAAAAAATAGAAAACGATATTCCATCTGACACACCATCAATTAGTCATTTAGTTCGTGGCCTGTAATGAAGTCCAATTGAAATTCCATTGAAATTATGGAAAAAATTGTACTTTATTTTGTTCGCGAAAAATAAAATCAAAAAACGCGAAATTAAACACAAAAATTCCAATTTGAATAAAATTTCTTTCTTGCGTAACTACAATCGCAAATAGTGTCTATTCAATCGAATGATTTTCGCTATATGGTAGAACGATTCTACTCATTTCTAATATCAGAATTTTAGATACACGTTTGTTCAAAGCAAATGATTATCATTGTCCTTGTGTTATAGTCCGCATCGATTAGAATATATTGATCGGTGCCTATATATGAAATGTTTAAATAAAAAACATTACATATCCGATGCGAAACAGGTAAGAATACAGGTAAGAACAATGGCCATTTGGGCAGAATTTTAAATCAGTTTTGAGTTATGCTATTTTGTTATGCTTTTGGCAAAAATATTTTGAACTATTTTGCTTTTTAATGGTTACCTCTTCACGTCCCCCTATTAAAAATGCTAGCAAAACTGATAGATTTCAGGTCGTTACTTTAGTATTTCACTTCAAACAGGCATATAGACCAGGTATTGGCAACTGCCGGCTCGTGATGTCGTCGGGACCGACGCGATAGCAATACTGCATATAGATTGCAAATGCGACTCAAATGTGAAATGTATTTTTTGTTTTTTTTGTTGTGTTTAGTAGGCCATAGTTTTGGTCCTTACATAAAAAAGTTGACCACCCCTGATATGAACAGACGTGCTTACACGAACTCAGAACATATTTTACGTCCTGTGATTTCTAGCAATGGATTAGAAATTAACCCAACCTTTTCAGGATTGCTTTATAAAGTACGAAGTGGAAATGTATGAAGTGAGGAATGTAGCTTTGTAAGATTTGCGATTTCCATAAAAAGTCCTTTCTCTTTACTTTTGTGGCATAGATGCCGGTATACAAGCTACAGTTCTGCAGATTTCTTATACAACTATCATTATTGTTAAGTCTATCTAAGCAATCGGATCTCAGATTGTAGCGCTAAGTGGAGCGGAAGAAAGAATAAAACTATAAATGTCTTCATAGACCAGCATGAAGGCGATAACCCAATTACGCCTAAAAAGTGAAGAGCAGAAGCATAGGCAAACGAACCTAAGTGATCCAACCTAGATGCAGTTAATTTTTACATCGAATGTCGAGTGTCTTTAGTTTGCACAATAAGCCTTGTAGAACATTGAGCATGTTTGAGTATTGAGGTGTTGTCAAAGATTGCGTGGACAAACTTAAAAATTCCATTGCTGGTAATCGCTAATGTTTTCGACTCTTCTCCTTTTTTAGTTTTTGAGGCAGATAATTATTTGTTACATTTACTTAACGAAACAATGTAATCGATTAACTCTTTTTTACTGCTTTAGTGAATTCAATCGTTTAATGAGCGACAAACTCTTCTTTTTATCCTTTATTGTCATTTATTTTACACGTATGGTGTCTAGCGGAGTGCTGCACTATTGTACCTACACATTCATTCATTCAATTAATGGTCGGGCATTTTAAATGATTTTAATTTGCAGATAGACGATTAATTCGACAACATTTACTCGATGATTACCACAATCAGTATTTAAAACCATTTTGAAAATGGTTTTGATTCAGTCCGTTAAGTGTTGTTCCTGTTTAATTTCGACGTAATGTCTGTCTGTAAATTCCAAATCAACTTTATTCTCCACATAAGGATGTGCTGTTTGGATGGAGTGATCTGAAAACTTCATAACCTTAACGGAGGAATAAATTCTACATCCACAAATTCCAGAGCTTTTCCTCTTATGGTTTAATTATCTAGAAATTTATACAAAACTCAAAGTCCTAGCGACAGATTGATGAAACCAAAGAGACGCCCTCGCGAGCGACAGGACAGACTTAGCTACAGAGCATATGTACTGGTGCAAAGTCTAACATCGATGTGTTTAGCACATATGATAAATAATACCTCCTCTAGTTTTCCAATTTTCAATTAGATACAAATTAATGTAAAGTCATGGGGGTGGGGGTCATGTTTATTTTATACTATTTTATGTTATCTTTCACTTTACGAGGATCCCAAGTGACTTTTTTTCCTCCTCTTTTTGCTATTAAATTTGTGAATTTCAAAGTAAACTCAACTCAAACATTTCATTTTCATTAAGTAAACGTATATTAGGTTTTTCTTTTTCGCTTGAATTTTTATTTTTTTCGTTCTTCCCCTGTGCCCAACGTTTTACTCTGCGAAACTTCAGTCCCTCAACAACAGCAACATAGTTCTCTCAATTTTCTTATTTTCGTACTTTCATGGTTATGTTGTGTTATGTTTGTTTACTTATTTTTTTTGATATTTTTCTGACATACGGTTCATAATATTGGCGTTTTTTAATTAAGACCTCGTACAATAGTTAGTTTGGCCGTTGTTGTTAAAAAGTTGTTTGTTTATTTTTACACTGGTTGCCAAATAAAACAGAAAACAAAACCACTTGTTTTTCATGCAAGGCATACATGAAAATTGAAAATCGTTCCTTTCTGTTCTCTTTGCTGCTGCTGTTGTTGTTGTTGTAGTTGCTATTGTTTCTCTCAGCGGCATATGTCTCTAAAGAATTTGTAAAAAATAATAACGCACATTAACTCGAAAATTGCACAAGCAAAAAGCACACACCCACACAATTGCAATACTGCAGAAAGGTAAAATCAAATAAAAAACAAATAAGAAAAACTTTGCCTTAAAGCGAACTACGAATGCCCATCACCTCAACCCAGCGTATTGGGTAGGGCTTTCAAGACCATTTAATACTACAACGCAAATAACTCAGTTTTCTCGTTATTGTGGGCTGTGTAGGTCTACTTCCTTAGCCTATTCCAACATAATTGGTATTCAACGTTTCGTATAAGTAAAGGGATATATGAAACAAATATCTGAGACACTTTTTTTGCAAGCACCCATGTCGCTTATATTGTATAAATAACTGAAACTGATCAGTTTTACAAAAGTCTAATAATATCCAGACAAATACGAGTTTCTTTTGCTTTGCTCTTCTATATATGTAATTGGTTGATTCCGTGTGCACGTAAATGCAACTGTTTTGATAAAAAATATTTGAAGACATAACTTATTTAACGGCAAAAGGATTACACTTTTTATAATGTTCCTAACAGTCTTCCCAGTTAACAGATATTTCCCGGAACGGAATATAAATCGTTAGGTGGGGAGCGATCATCAAAATATGCAGTATATATGTATGTATAGAGCAAGCGGTACAGTCTTAAAAGAGGAATGAAAAATATTTATCGCACGCATTCATAGAGACGGAGCCCTTGCTTACATAATATATATGACTATACCAGGCATGTGTGAAGCTTCTTTCTAGATGCTGCATATGTTTTAGCAAAATCACTATACCACCAACTTGCGGTAGTGGACATAAAACTCTCAAAAACGAAAACTTCTAAAACGCCATATGTGTTTATTTAATCTCGATAAGAACAAAAGCTCGTCTATCTGTTTTTTAAAAAAGTAAATCATTAAAATTGGGAAATATTCCCACAAACCCGTTTTTTAAGTTCTTTTGAATATTTTCTTTTCTTGAGATAAATTAAAGAAATCATTTTTACTTGCAAACACTGCTGCGTAAGCCAGGATACGAAACTCAACTTGCGGCTTACGTTTCGTACATATACATATAATACAAGCAAAATTATTAAAATCACATCAAAGTGAGGCAAGCAGATCCTTTCTGGCAAAAGTTTTATGTAGCGACTTCTCCATTGCAGTGTTTACGATAGTAGTATGCACTAGTTGTGCTATTAAATATATTCTTCAAAGTTGTGAACTCAAGTCCTTGATACGCTTGCATGCTCACATGAACTCACAATCGGCAAAGAATTTTGTTGCTCCTAAGAGACAAGGAAGGATTAACTGAATACTCCTCGCAGATCGATTAAATTGCCTAACAGATGAACTCCATCGATATCAGGGATTTATTGACTCGCCTGACTTGTCTTCCCTAATCCCTTACAAGCAAATAAAACTATTACTATATACTTTAAGAAATCTTTTTTAATAGCTCGGTCTCAAATTCGCCATATCGACGCTAATTTATGGGCAAATTACTCAGGACTTTTTCTATTATTTTGTGTAGTTTTTCTTTCGCTTACTTGTCAGTACTTGATTAGATCTTTTTTTTTTTTATTATATATAAATAATCCGAGTTTTGTTTAGTATCCTATAAAAACTTGTGCCGATCAAAAGACTGCACAAACAATTGAAAATAAAGCTTATGTGCCATAAAATCGAAAGCAAACAAATTCTCTTTCCTTATGTCAAACTGCTTAAGTATTAAAACGAGATTTTGTGCGTCTTTTGCTTTTTTGCTTAAGTAAAAAGTTGTACTCAACGTTCGCTAACATGATGGTCTACAGAGAATGTGTGAAATGAGAAGCACTTGCTGTTTTTCACTTGTTGTTTTTGGCCGTTAATGGTATGCCATACAAGTATTGGGGATGCGTAGTCTATGGCGTCGGATTATTGGAAGAGGTTGCTCTTATCGAAATGATTATTTGTACTTTTCGTTCGTAAAAGTGTAAAAGTACTTACCGAGCAAAATGCAATTGAATTCATCAAAATTTACCGACAATCGTCTATACGCAAAAAAGCACAAGTTTACATTATATTTGTATGGGCATGTAGTGTATGTTGTGTGTGCTGATTGCAATAACTTGGGCTTTTTGTTTGAAACTGAATTGATTTGAATTGACGCTCTTCTATGTTTCCAACCGATATTTAACAGTGGGTATACTCGATTCATCAGTTGATTTATGCTATCAAATAGTTTTCAGCATATCTGAGTAAGTGAATTAAAGTCGGGATTAGACGACTTTCACAACACTGAGATAATACGATGCTATCGCTTGAGTTGACATTGTTGCAACAACAAATGAATGGTGATATACCTTCAGTATCGATATCGTTCTGTCCTTTGGTAGCGCTAAATGTCTGCACTAATATTTACATGACAGTCTGCCTACGTAGAGATTTGTTTGTTTATGCATACGAGACTTGAAGTATGGTAAGCGAATAATGAAAAACTATGTTTAAATTTGTTCATCAGCAAAATTAAATTATATGAAATGCATTTACTTGCCGCAGCCTTACGTATATGCGTACGTGGCTGCGTACATACATATGTTTGGCTTTAAAGTGTGCCAGGAGGCATGAAAATTCTTCCTATCTACAAGGAGATACCTTTATTATCCAACATAGAGGTGGTAGGGCAGATTTATTGGTAACCTTTTATTTTAACGAAAAGATCTGAAAAGTCTTGAAAAGCAATCGATGATGTCTACAATGATTGCTTTAAATACAGATAAAATTGATGTTTTTTGTGGTTGTTTTCATTTGTATGTTTTTAGTTTATATTGAGATATATTTTATGGCCATCAAAAAGTTTATGAACACCAATGCACAACACAGCATTGTCCGTAATTCTGTTAAGCAAAAAATTTATTCAAAAGGAAATAATTTAATTATAAATGTTATATTTTTCAAATAAAATATGGTTTATGACTAATGATTGCGTTCTGAAACAAAGAAAAAAGAAAAATGCGTAAGACTTAAAATGAATTTTATTGTACGGATCAGATATGTTGTTATTTATGGAATATCTCACATAACCTCTTGGCCTCATTTAGTCTCTTAACCTTAAATAATCGTTTCTTCTCCACCGACTTGATATCGAGGCGATGAACCTTACCTTCGTACAACTGTAGTCAATTGTTTGCGAATTATTTGCGCTAAAAATGGGTGGGGGGAGTTGTCAATAGTTGAGCTTTTGGCTTTTAGCGTGAAGTACCACAGAAATGAATTTAATCAACCATAAACACACACACACACACACACATTCAAGTATGTAATTAGTTTTCATCATATTTTTTGTTAAAAAGATTCCAAAAGAAGTCCAAAAAAGAAAAAAGTCATATTTTATAAAATATGGTTCATAGCAGAGGAGACATCTTTTCACTACCTTTCCAGATCTTCAAAATAAGTTAATCACTCCTTCAAAATAGACTGTCGACCCTTTGAAGGTGACCCTCTGTTCATATTAATGTCGATAGAATGTGTACTTAGATGTAGAGCAAGCTCTTTAGCGCTTCGAACTAATGTCTAGCAGTCTCGTGAACTGAGCAGCATCTTTAGCATCACTCAGCTTAAGGCACCCAATTAACTTGTTTTTAAATTTGATTAGTTTGCCAACGTTCAGCTCTTCCCGGTAGTTGCGCTTACGAAGCGTTGCAGAAGTAAAGATGTCCCTTGCATGATGAGAATCATAAGAGACATCTCAGGTACTTTAGGGCCGTATAAGAGAAATTTAAATTTTCGTTTTGCCCTGTGCGTTAAACTCACCCTTAAACGAATAGCTACACATAATTTATCACTTACTGTAACTTACTGTAGTTCTGCTTAATTGATATCAAATATAAAAAGGGAAATATCACAACATTGACACAAATCCGTGGCAGAAAGCACAATCGTATATAAGTACGAACTGTTGACAAGCCAATAATGAAAATGTTTTTCAATTCCTTTTTAAAATTTTTTGTTTAGTTTTTCCCTTTTTCGTTTTTCTTTCTCACTCGTCAGCTTGACAGCTGAATTTACAAGTAATGACGGGCACCTAAACAGCTACGTGGCCTAATAGACAGCGAAGCAGAAGGTCATACGACAGGTGAACGCACGACAAAATGGAAAAGGATACGCATCCAAGTTAATTTCGACTACCGCAACGTATTCGATCTATGCATTTTCTACGCGCAATTCGATTATCCTCGCAGGGAACTTTATATATATTGAAATTGAAATTATGTATTACAACAAATGTCGTTATAAAAGAAGAAGAAAGAGTTCGCAACTTAACTTTTCCGTGCTATGTACGTATATGTACTTTATGGTTACATCAGTTTTAAAAAATAACTTCGGCGCAAACTTAACTAAAGACATTATTATTGCAAATAATGGCCTTTTTTATTCTGTGCACAACTCTTGGAAGAAGTTATACCGAAGTTATATATATCGTAAGAGAAGAAACATGAGCTTGTCAATCTGATATCACAGCATGAGACTTAGTTTGTATCAATATGTAGCGCGTTTGTGGACAATATTCCCGAAGAGGTTACTTACGACACACGACAGTTAACACATCGTCGTAAGACGAGTGAAACAAACTGGAAATCCTTTTTTTTATTTCTACATATGTTCGTTTAGATTCGGTCTATAATTTTTTATACTATATATGTAAATGACTTTTTCAATGTTTGTTTTTCTTTTTATACTTGCCAGTGGAAGATGGGCTAACATATTCACATTGTCAAAACGTTTGCAACACTTAGATACAATCTTCAGAGGTCCCATCAAATCAACGTATTCCTAGTTCGTCTGTCCGTCTTCGTACTATCTATGAAGAGTTGGCAGTTTTTGCGTACTGACAAGTATTGAAAACGGGTTAAAGGACACGCCTAACATTTCCGTGTATAATTTACAAAAATAAAAAAAAATTCATCCACGCCCACCCAATTTTTTTGTATTTACTAAATCTTTTTTAGAGTAACAGTGGAGGATGTATAAAAGATTCGGTTACAACCGAGAATAATTCTATTAACTGGTTTTTTTCTTCTTTGTTTCGTCTCTATTTTGCAAGTGTCAGTGCGTGTATGCCTGCATGAAAGCTTATATGAAAGACAACGCTTATATAGATCTGATTATATTTACATATAAATTAACTTATGGCAACAATTTCATATTGCAAACTTCTGTATCCGGTTTGTTTGTGTGCGCCTTATAAGCAGACATTAATACTTGCATGTGTATGTGCATTTACTTATATGTATATATGAATTGTATATATCTTAACCTTTCACAGCCTTTCGCGTCGATGCTCTCTTCAAATTTGCTTGTCATAGCACACTTACTAGGGAATGAGTGGCACCTCAGTTTAGCATCATTTTATGCAAAGTGATTATCACTAAAACCATTATCATCGTCATCATTATTATCAACAGTTTCAACATCAAGTGCCAGGCAAATTCTGACAAATAATTTGTCATTTCTCATGATAGAACTGACAAAGGTTTTGTTGTTATCACACCTAAGCATTTCACTCTTTAAATTATATCCTTCATATATAATATGTCAAAATAGGTATATAAGGTAAATCACTAAGTAGAAGAAGAGAAACAGAGTTACACAAGCTGTTTTTTTTCTTTCTTATTCTGCACCATCCCTCACTAGATAGCTTAAGTACACTACTAATAATGTTTTCCTAAGCACAAATAGTTGATCAGAAAGTGCCAGGTAATTGAAACGACTGAACAAAGGAATTTACCATAAAATCATTTGTCGATGCTTTCACCCAAGTTTCTAAGGCATATTGTCCGATGAACATTTTGGTCATTCGAATCACTTTCGTTTGAGCAGCACGCCACGAATGCATTTCCCTCCTCATATGCTCATTCGTATTAGCTCTGCCTCATTAGATGTGACTCTGCCTATATGATCGGAATAAAAGTTCACCTATTTATTGAATTAATAATTTAACTCAAATCGTCCCTCTGTCAGCTCGTAGATTCATGCTTTTCCACTTCTTCACCATTTCATTTTTTATTGTTTTTTCTTCCATTTCTAGATAGCGAGACATCATTAGATAATCGACAAATCGGGTGCGCTATACCCATAACAATCATTAACGTCCGGATATCTTAAAAGAAAAACTTGAGAAGATAAGCCAACTTCACGGATGCACGTTGAGCGACTTGACAGGAGATAGGTGCAGTCAAAGTAAATCTGCCCTGATGTATTTCTGATGCTTTTCGATCAATCGAATATGAAATATTGGTTTGTTGATTCTTCCGTTGCAGCCGATTCATTTTTACGGATTAATATGAATGGTTTTTGAAAATTCACACAAGTCATAGTCTGAACTTTGGGCCGATTTTGTTTCTCTCACTTGCTGAAACGGAAATTGGAATTGCAAGCATTATCCGATTCTCATTGTCATGATCAGCTTCGGGTTTCCATGCTTTTGCGACAGTTTTGGAAATTCTGAATTCACAGTCAAACTATCAAGCACTGAATTTGAGGTTCTTAAGGTTGACTATTTAAAAGATATAGAAAGCTTCTAGCATTTATTTTATGTAAGTCAACGAAACTATGATGCATGCACAGGCTTGCACGCGTTGCCTGTGCGAGGGGAACTATAAAGGCACACACTGAAATCCCTCATCATAAGTATTCCTACTTTATTAGAAGAAAATATTCTTTTTCACTTGCTGGGGAATATTTTTTTACATACGAGAAACGTTCGCATACACTTCGAGAGTTGAAGATTTTTTAATGAATCCTGTTCAAGGTAAGGAAAGACATATACACGCGTATGTTTAGCTTTTAAAATATTAGTTTATATTCTTGAAAGTCATTATAAAAGTGCCTTAGTTTATGTCGAACAGGAAAAAAAAAATTAAATATTTACATGCGTACATGAATAGTGGAAAAAATGCTACAACAACATTTATTTATGTGTTCACAGCTTTTATACGACATTCAACCGTGAACTTTGCATGTTTTTTGCATTTAAGTTTGAAGTAACAATTTGCCCATTAAAAAAAAATTAATGTGTTGTGCGAGCTGAGTTCTTTTTGCATAAATAAGAAAAAATTATTAGTTTCTAGTAAGACGTCCGCTTTATGGGTTCACATTCATCCTCCTCGTATATAGTAAGTAATATCTCAGCCTGTCTTAAGAACGGATAGGCCCATCATTCGTATTAATAAACTTTGGCGCAAATGAAGGGGAGCACCATTCATCTCGTTACGAGTCAAAAGAACATAGGCTCCCCAGACACTCTTTACAGTCCATGGATCTCATATTTGCTTTTTGTAATTCCACATCTTCACACAACTAATTACTACGAATCTATTATGGCCTTAGGAGTATTTTTAAAAATCCCACTTCACGCTTCATTTCTTGTCAATCTGCCCAAACACACAGTTATTGCGAATTTGCTATGTACATGGAAACAGGAGGACACTAATTGAGGCCTCAATGTCGCGGGTATCCCCACCAATTATAATGCTCTGCTAAAGTTACCCTTCAGTCGAGATCGAATTTGATCATCTACTTATTCTCATTGCCCGCAACGTCCAGATGCTTCGTAAAATTTTTTAATACCTTCCTTTTAAGTCAAAAAACATACATTCAAGGTAGCTGTGTAGGTAGAAACGTAGAAATAAAAAAGAAGGGAAAGAACAAAAAAGTCTAGTAATGACTTGAGGTCAAAAATAGTGAAATTTCAAAGTCTAGACTAGAATCTCTTTTATGAAAAAATTGGGGACGAATTTGAAATAATTACAAATCGTGATCCTATCAAGTAACTCAATGTGAAATAAAAACGAAGCAAACTTGGAAGACCCGCAACCCCGGGCTTTAGCTGATTGCTTAACTTTATGCATTATGCTTCTCTAGGAAAACTTTAACTTTGTAATCGTGACTACAAGGAGGAGTAGAAGGAGAGGGAGGGACGCAGACAGGAGCAGTTCAGGTCTGTCAATCAAATCATACTGATCAAGCACTCACGAATTTTGCGGATATACTCTTAGCATATATATTTTTTCTGCTATCGAATGGTTTGCAACGTTAATAATTTAGAACATTTTCGTCTCCGCAGTAGATTCCTAGGTGGGAGACAAACATTCCGCTCTCATTCTATATGAGAGAAATTTTTAGTTTTAACATTCGAATCGGCGTTGCTGCTAACTCCCTCGGTAAGCGGTTGATGCTAACAGCCTTCAGCTTTGAAAATCTTCCGCACATTTAAGTGAAATTTAGTGAAAAGTAGGTTATCCCTAAACTCTCCAGTTCTTCAGTGCAAGTCCGCTACAGAAGTTCTTTATAAAAATGTTGCGTTTTTCTTTTAAATTTTACTTGGAATAAAAAATGAATAAACCAAGTCGTCGATCCTTGTTTTCTATTTCCCTCACACATTTCATATGCTAACCTTATTCATGTTACATAGGTAATGCAGAAGATTGTGTAAATTATGCCTGGAATTGTTGTGTAACTATTAAGCAATTTATGAAAACTTGTGTGTAGACACAGTACTGAGTGTTTAACTGCAAACTTTTGTTCACTTAGCTAAAAAATGTATTTTCATTGACTTTTCAATTAAACAGTAATCGCTTGGGCAGAAGAATATAAATAAATTTCAGTTTTATAGCAAAAGATGTACAGCAGTGCCGTCTTGACTAAATTTATTAAACACTCAATATTTTAAATACTGAAATAGTTACGAGTGGTGGGAAAGACTTTCTGACGGTAATCGTTCGATTGAGTTACAAAGAAGACAAAACGGCCGATTAAACATTACATTACATTACGTGTTACTTATATCACATTTACTGCTCAACTTGTCAAGTGCCGAGCCCATGGAAAACTATTTTGAAGAAAAACTAGGAAAATAGTTTATGAGAGGACTCGCACTAAAAACGGTGGAGGGTTGCGAATCCAGTTAATGGCAATACTGTGGACACGCTAACTGCTCGAGACCTTAAAAGGGAAAAGAAAAAGCGGAAGATTTCAGATTGCGTTAAGCAGTAATTCCCGTACGTTTGCCGAAACTTACTTTCGTTCGTTCACACTTGAGTGATAGTTTTATTGCATACGTAATTTGAAATGTTATTTAGCAGGTGTTTGGTTTTTTATGTGTGGTTACGAGACTCCTGTAAGATTGGTTTTATCATTTGATGCCTTCATGTGATTATAAGATTTTAATTCCGAAATTCGGTTTGCAGTTATCAGGTATGGCTTATAATTGCCGAGTAGTTTGGTTCTTAGGTAAGGCATGCGGTTTCTGCCCTTTCGACAGTGCAGCAACAGTGAATTTGCAAAAATGTATTTGCGTTCGTGTGTTTGTGTTCACCTTTTTATTTATAAAACTAAAATTTCTCTTTCAATTTCACTTCAACTTCCATTATGTGATGATTTTATATTCAGAAAACTCTGAAATCTTTTCAACAGAAAATTCAATTTACATAATTTAACGTATGATAGCACCTTTGTGATTTTTGTTGCTTTCCATTTCCAGCCAACACATATAGACGTACTTCAAATATATTATATATATAGAGCATATAAGTGCGCTTGTGAATTTATACATAAGCTACGAATGGATTTTATTTGTCCAGATTCTTGTTTTTGGGTTACTTGTGCTAGATTTTCATATGAAAATGAAATTTCGAACATCTAGCTTTACTTTATGCACACACATCGCAGGAGAGTAAGTTTTGCTTGCAAACGCATAAAATGAGAAAAATTAAATTATTTATAAATCATTTGTCAAATGATATTATACTCCATTTATAAAGCATAAAACTGATATAATTTTCAATTAATTTTGTTGTTCATGCTCTCCATCAAGAACAAAGGAAAATGAGCATTCAATTATTGCAATATGTGGAATTCCTTAAATTCACTTATAAATTATGATAAACTCGTGCAACGATGACGAAGCATTTCTCAAATTTGCTCTCACGGCCATAATTTCAATAATTTCAATAGTGTAGCAGGACAGACTCTCCCTCTTTCTCTCTCATTAAGAAATTGGATTTTAGTAAATATATCTGTTAATGCAATAAACTGCAGCAAAAATGGCTCTTTGTAGGCATTTTATTGTTGACTTGGCCGACGCTAACGAATATTATATATATTGAGAAAACGGGTATATGCGGTATGGCGTAAGGATATCTCGGCACGTAAACTGAAGCATTTTGCTTGAAGGGAAACACTCCACAGTTCTCAGGCTTGCGTCCTTGCTGACAAAGCGGCAAGCGGAAGTGAAGCTAGACCTAAGAATTTGCTCGATGGACAGAGGAGCTGATTGCCATTAGTATAATGGCGAGAGGGACGGATGGGCTTCTCTAGCGTTGGGAATAAGAATAACCTAACTATGAGGACATTTCAGATTTTGCGGCAGTCTCCTTAAGCCTCAGCCCACCGAGTTTTAAGCAGTCTGTGGGACTAAAATTCCAAACTTAGAAAAGAAAGCTTTTTCATAAGTAAAAATATACTATTTACTATCCCTTATCCTAGATTTATCAAGGTCGCCTTACACCTGTTAAGTGCGATGTTACTTCCGGTTACATCTTATACCCTTTGGTTGTGATTAGCGTATTCTAGTCCTATTACCCTCTCAAACTATGTGGTTTGCGTGATTGTTGCTTTACTTGGCTCCACTGCATTGTCTGCGTTTTGCCGTCAGACTGAACGACCGACCTGCGAACAGCCTGCTTCATAGCTCGTGACTAATCAGAAGCAGAAACAATGGCGAAACGACATTAGTTTACACGAAATTGCCTGCCGGTGTCTGTGCCAATTTCGAATTTCATTTTTTTACTTTTATGTACCGGGTTTTTAGTTCAGCGTACCTTCTGTTCGTTTGACATTTCCCGTTTTGACTTTGAATATCGCTCAAAACTAAGGAATGATATACTTATTTAGCAATTCTCCGCACGTGGACCTATTTGCCAATCATTTAATTCACAAGAATTTGATGGCGGGCTTAAGCGTA
The DNA here is from genome assembly GCA_000688715.1 of Glossina pallidipes. Lineage (NCBI taxonomy): Eukaryota > Metazoa > Arthropoda > Insecta > Diptera > Glossinidae > Glossina > Glossina pallidipes. Next base: position 447,529 of record KK499792.1, on the reverse strand, counting down.
GAACAAACAGTGGAAGGGCGAGAGTCGTTATTGCAGTTTTCTAACTTGTTTATGTTGTTAAATTTGTTTCGTTTATTTTTGATGTTTGTTTGCGAACGTTGCTCTGGCTAATTCATGCAATGCAATCTATATATATATAGACGTAAACGCTGCAAATACATACGTGTACACATTTAGTTTTGTCGCCCGAAATTTTAATTGCGTTTCTGTTTTATTTTTATTTTTAATCAAATTTGCGAAAATTCAAATTAACATAATTATAAATTCTATTGAAATGAAATTTGCAAAATGCTTGTACAGTGTACACACATATTATGTGCATATCAATGCTAATAAATACACGGAATGTGTGTAAATAAAAACCCCATGTAAAGTTGAATTAAATTCAATTTTAAATTAAAACAAAATTGTAAACTAGCAATGAAAAGAAGGTGGAGAGCGCCAATGCAAGTGGTTAAATACGAATTCTTGATATCACCTTCAAGGAGATTGTCTCGAGGAGTGTCCTCCGAAAACATCACAATACGTCTGCCTGTACCTGCTGTAAGCAGTCGATGTGACGCTTGAGAAACTTGGTATTTGAAAAGTGATACTTGAGTGATGCTGCATAGCAAGGCTCGGATATTCACAATTAGCGAGAAAATTTTGTATGGAAAAGCGGCAGAAAGGCTACTTATTCTTCTCTCTTCTATTCGCATACCCTCGACGTAATTGTCAGTGGTAATCATTTGAGAAAATTCAAAAATGCATTTTATACATACCGCACGGCCATGCTGCACCGCTTTGCTGTCTTTGCGAGTAAAAATCGTGCCGCATTTCATGTTTGTCACATATAAAATTTCAATTAAATTTCGAATTCCATGTCATGAAGTTTGCATTAAATATTTAACAACTATTTGCATTGTTTTAATTGTCGTTGATTAGCATTCATTAGCAGAATTTATTTTAAGGCATGCTCGGTTTTTACAGCACATACCACCAGAAACCTGAAAAAAGAGGACAAAACAAAAGAATAAATGGTTGTAATAAAATATTATTTAAATGTTATTTTGTTTTTATAATTCCGTTAAACGAGTTAAATTATCAAGATTTCGGTGCTTAGATTGCGGCTTAATAATATGCGCGCTCACGCATTTCATGACATCGCTGTGACATAAGTTCATTAGTTTTTGGCAAGAACATGAGACGAGTACTACAACAAGTAAAGGTCTTTGACTTAGTATCGACTATCGCGAGGTTCAATGCGAGCAGCATTCTCTCAGTTTTATGAAGAAAAGAAAAAAACGAAAATTTTGGGTTCTAACGAAAATTTCACTGAACTTTGAATTGAGTGAAATGTTCGTTTGCGCCTTTGTGTTAGCCTGGAAAATGACATGCGCACTCCAAAAAGCAATTTGCGCCATGCCCATGGATAAATCTGAAGTTATTTGTATACGTCATCAAAGCATCCAAAATCCACACAGTGAAAAACGGCAATAGCTGTTTATTCATTCAGAAAATATTCTATAGCCCAGAACCGACCCAAGATAAAGATAACCCATCAAAATAGCCTACACTTGTCAGATGTGTGTTCTCACTAAGATACTGCTTGATTACGTTTCACATCTTAATCAAATTATATTCATCGCGAGGTACGTGGATTGTCTGAAAAGCTATTGGCTTAAAAGAAGCAGAAACGAGTCATTTTCCTTTAAGCTTAGTGCAGCTTTTCTGCATAGTTTCCTTGCAAATCTTTCCCATCATTGTGTCCAGCATTACTTCCGGCACTTAAATCCATCCCGATAGTACTTCGTCGTTTTCTGTTATTAGCGAAGGTCGCTGTGCTTCTAGAGCAACTTTTACTTTAAGGTAGAGGAGATCGCTCGGATTAGATAAAGTCAACGAGGAGGGTAGCCAAGCAGTTTTAACCGCACCTTATAAATTCTCACCAGGTCAAATAAGTAATGACGCATAATATGCTCCTTTATATGCACCTGTAACTTGTGCGTTTCCTAATCGACTAAATAACTTTGGTCTTTGCCGGTATTCTTGCGAACTTGTCTCAGTTTCTTTTGTGGGCGGGCATGATGGCAGACGATGTATGCTTTTTAACCTTGGATTTTTGTTTGTTCCAAATTTCATCTTCTTATCATCATTTCTCCAACTCTGGTGTTTCTACAAAGATTATGGGCCGTTTTGATCCTTTTAGAGGACAATGCACACAGGAAAAACACCGGCAGCTGTAATGTGAAAGGACTATAACCGCAAGGGGAAAGTTATAACTGCAATGGGATGAGAAGGATCTATGCAGAGCAGAAACCCTACCAATATTTTTAATGTGCCTTAAAGGACATCAAATACTAGCAAGAAAAGCTTAACTTTCGCTACACCCTGACATATTCCATCAAATATTTTAAACTCTATAACTATCTGTATATCCTAATACTCCGTGGAGTTTTCAAACTGCAAAACACTGATACTTGACGAAAATATCTGCTTCTCACGGTCTACTTATTATTTATTGCACGAACAAATTTCGTTGTTGTTGTTGTTGAAATTGTTGTTATTTTAATTTTAGTAAATACGAAAACTGATAAGTTCCGCTGTAATTTCCATCCGCTATGTTGTGGTCCCTTATATACGAATTAGAACGTGTTTGTGTTACGAAGCCTCAGAAATCTGCGGTTTAATGATTATAATGATGGAAAAGCACTCTACTAACATTATGAAGATGAAAAAGGGAAAACGGAAAAGGCAAAATGCACAAAGGAAGGGCGAAGAAGAAACTAGGGGAGGAAAAGAAGAAAGTGAAGAAAAACAACTACCATATCCTGCAGAGTTTTGCTGTTGTTATTTGTTGTTATTGCCGGAGAGTCAGTATAGTGTTGGCCTCATTTAACTTGTAATTATTCCATGAGCTCATTTAGAGCCTTTACCATTCCATTTAAAGAGTTATTAGTGAACGAGAGGAGTGCAAAGGGAATAAAATAAAATGTAAGTGTGTAACCGTGGCCTGCGTTAAGTCAATGTTCGTATGTGTAAGTGCGGATAGTGCCTCAACCGCAGTTATTGGTTTGTTTATTCTGTTCTTTTACTAATTTCATGAAAAATTTAAATAGAACGATTTCCTCCTTCGTATTTGTTTCTTTTTTATTCTATTTTTTGCATTTTATATATATTTATGCCCGTTGGCTGTTGGGAAGGTCTGCATGGGCTAAACGTATGTGTGTGTATGTTTTAGAGGAGTTAACAAATGGCGCGTGGCGCACTGTAAGACTGCAATTCGAGTCCGAGTTTAATGCCTTGATGTTAATGTTGATGTTAGTGTTGGTGTTGGTGTTGGTGTTGCTGATGACGGTAATGACGATAAGAACATAAAATTTCAATTCCTTGGAGGAAAACACTTGAGTGCACATACAATAAAGAAACAAGAAAATCAAATAAAACAAAAAAACAACAAAAAAAAAACAATACAAACAAAATAAAAAATACGCATCAAAAAACTGCAAATTGCGGATAAAATAAAAAGCTAAATAAATAAACAAACAAAAGAAGCCAACTAAAAAATTCTGAGGAGTCGTGAAAGTACAGTTAGCTAAAGTCGACACATTTGTTGTCTTTCATTAGTCGATCGTAGTAAGAAATACAGTGTTTACCAATATATACTGAAACTAATGCGGACTGCATTCTCTGCGCTTTAGCAGTCGTATATACGTTTCGTATATTTATGCCTTTCTACTGAGGGGACTTTCCATTAAACTTTCTTGTTAATAATTCCCATCCCTTTTGCTTATGTAGCATATTACGTCGGACTCGAGAGACTCTGACTCAGGGCTCTCCCGCAAATCTTATAATTTAGCTCGAAAATACTTCAACTCAACTCATCGCAGCGATCGCCAGGTCCCAATAACGCAGTCTAATCGACAAATTTATATTGACGCCAGTACAAAAAATTCGATAAGTAGGGAGGCTCGCTAAGAAGATCTTGATAGGAGCATCTGGCACTGGACAAAATCTAATTATAAACATGGACGATGCGATGGAGTGCTTTCTTCAATGCGTCCAGTACTTGATGTTACTCACTTTGTTGCCGCTGCGAACGCATTATTCCCGCACCTGGAGCTTGCACTCACTCAGGCTTTGCAGTTAGCGACGATGGAATTTACATTTCCATCAGCAGCGTATACAAATACTTCTTAAAAGCACTAAACTTATAAAAAAAATTATATATATTAACCCTTTTTCCTACGGTTTGCATAATAACTCCATCATTCCATCTGCATTTATCCTCAAGAATTTTGTTTGCTTGTTTGCTTTTTGGTTTTCTACGACTGATTATTTTTTCCGCTGGCTTAGTAATGCTTGAATCGTTTTAACGGCGAAGAGTTCATGATTCTTTTTTCGTGTTTTTGTTTTTATGTCCCTTATTCGCTTTATTCTTATGCAACTTATAATTCAGTATGTATTTGGCTGTTGCCGCAAAAATCCATTTGAAAAATTGACTTTGAAGGTTACTGCTAACTCATACATTCTAGACTAACTCTGGTTATGCGGTCGCTAAAAATTTGCTGCGTGTTTCGTTGCGATGCTTCCTTTACATTGTGCTCATTTTTTGTGCACATTTTTTAGGGCAAACATTGGCTGAGTAGAAGAAGGAGCAAAAGAAAATTAATATAAAAGTTCTTTTATGAAATGAATGCGGTCCGTTTTTATGTAAAAGCATATTTTTGCGATGATCCCAAACCAGTATGAGCTAAGGTCAGGGTTGGTCATATATATATATATATAAACAATTAACAAAAAAAATTCTTAAGCTTTCGTCGCTCGTCCCTTTACTAAAATTACCTTCCAATACATGGATACATGAAAGTTTACCTAAGTGTACTTAGCCAGAGCTATTTTTTTTCCTTTTGCCGTTCTTTTTTATGTTCTTTTTCCTACATTTTTCAATTTCTACTTATTTGCTCCTTACTTTTCCTCTTCACATTCGAGCATAACAGTTGAGCCGTCTTTCAACACAAACGGAAGCGGATATTTAACGACAAACTATCTGTGTAAGTATCCTGTTTTGTTATTGTTGTTCTTGTTTTTGTTGTTGACTTTGCTGCTATAGTTATTGTTGAACCATCTCTTAAAACTTTCCCCTTTGCCTTAACCACCTCACTTACTCGTTTCTCATTTTATTTGAGTTCTTCAATTCTCTTCCTTCCATGTGGTATTAAAAAGCAAAAACTTTTACTTCGATTTCGTATATTTTCCGTTTTTGTGTTTTCTTTATCATCATTCTTTTCTTTCGTTTTTTCTCATTTTGTATGGTAAACAAAAATTCACAAGATATCTAAAATTTAACATAAGCGCATTCTGTACGTCGTGTGCTTGTATTATGTGAACGTTCAGTCGTATGCATCGGTATGTAGGTATGTGTAAAACTCATGAGACTATAGCAAACAATAATAATAACAATAATAACAGCAACAAGACCGAATTATATTCGATATAAGTACAAGTGCACTGTTTGTTTTCTTTTGTTTCTGTTCCTTTAGGTTGTCTCCTTTGTTTCTTTCCTTTGTTTCAAACTCATTCTCCAAGTCGCTTAAATTGCGTGTCTGAGCTTGCAATCGTTTCTGCATCTCATTTGTCAAGTTGTCATTTTGTCAAGCATATGACAAGACTTTTGTACTTACTTTCAGATTCCTATTGAAAATTTACTTTAAATTTTTGTAATGCTATTACGATTTTTACTATTTCAGAGGTACGAAGTCATTACCACACAAGATTTTATGCATTTTATGGCATAGAACATCGAAAACGAAAACAGAAAGCGATTGCTTTCGATTTGAGCAGAAGGTAATGCCTAAGATAGACTAGATTTTTATGCTTTTTGTCCATCTGAAGGTGGTGTGAGCGCCCGCCGTTGGCCTAGGGTACAAAGAACTCACTTATAGTTGCAAAAATATAATAGCATTGAAGTATATAAACAAACAACCTAACCAAGTCTCACATACATTCACAACATCAACAAACTAATTATCACTGATTATAGTGCAGTGTATGAAAAATTTTCCAAAGCACTAAACGCTTTGACCAGCAAGCATCAACTGGCAAGAAAACTTCGATTTTCGCAATAATTTCAAGTCATTACACCATAAGAATAAGAATGTGGGGTCTTCGCTTTTGCATCGAAATTTGTAGCCAATAAATCACAAGTGGATTTCGAGTCGTAACCAAAGAAAAAAAAGGGTTCACAAAATCTTTCTGTGGAAAGCGCTACACAAAAAAAACAAAAAAGAGGATTCACAAAATCTTCCTGTGGAAAGCGCTATACATTTGTTTGTTCCACTTGTTGATAATTTGTGCGAAATTTCCAAATGACGTCAAGATCATGCTAATAGTGAGTAAAAAATATGTGGAAGAAAGCAAAGGTGAAAATGGAAAATTTATCGAAGATTTGAAAAGACACAAGAAAACACTTGCGTTGAAGTACTTTTATGTATCTTTGTTCTGAAATTAAGGAAATACCATGTGTTAGGAAAGTGAAGCCAAGTTAGAAATTCTAATTTTGTATACGTCCTTCAATGCCTTTGTCGAATTCTTTGTCCGAATTCCACATAGAATGCGACAAAACATTACTAATGAATGTGTATTGGTGTCTGCAGTGAGAACAAAGAAAAACGCAACAATTTCTTTATCTAACAAAAACAAGAGAAAGAATTTCGTGTGAATTCAGTTACGGACGGGTATCATAAAACATTATCCAAATCTCTGCTAAACGGTAAAAACCAGTCTTGTCTAAGCATTTAATGCGTTTACTCGCCACTGGCTGGTTTTTCCATCAGTCATAAATTTCATTGCGATCGCACACAAACGGAATAGCCTTCTAGGTAAAGTAGTGACATATTGACAGGGTAATATTGAAATTTCACAAAATATATCCCTATTTACTGCGTTTAGCGTTAATTTAAAATTAATATGGAATTTTTGGTTTTCCAAATTCCTTTTGTTCTTCTTTTCCTATAAAAAGGAAATCACTAACGAAAATTTCTTCAGTTTTGTGCGAAAGCGAGTGAGAGTCAAACGATCTAATCAAGCAAACAACATTTATTTCTGTTAAAAGAGGAGCTCAAACAACATGTTCAAAAGTGCTGATCAACAACCGATGTCATAATTAGTGTTTGTCTTAAAGGTCACCTATAAGCATCAGCAGGGCAAGGCCTTGCATGTTTATTTAAAAACGGTTTCACCCACTTATGAATACATTAGAACCGAAATTGAAAGGTAT
>KK499792.1:373173-432623 GCA_000688715.1 Glossina pallidipes | reverse complement strand
AGCTGCTGTTAATCTCAATACATCTTACACTACAGACTTAGCTTGCCCAAGCAGAGATAATGAGAACGATGGGAGTTCGGAGATAGATTTTGTGAATGATTTTCATGTAAAACCATGTGGATTATATGAAAGGAATGATAACTACACACCATGGGATGACGAGGAAGAGGCAAACAGTGTTCAGGAAGAAGCTGCTGTTAATCTCAATTCATCTTACGCTACAGACTTAGCTTGTCCAAGCAGTGATAATGAAGACGAAGACACTTGGGATTCGTTTGTAAAAGTCGAGTCACCAATTCCAGCTGAAGAACGTTCTAATGGTAAAAACGTCGGTACCGTTATTGCAGATGGTGTTGCGTTTTCAGGTTCTGCAGAAATCACCAACGAACAGTTCATATCTGGAGCCCCCGCAGAAGGTGTTGCCTCGTCCGGTAGCAACTCAACCGAAGCACCCATTGAGATCGTTTATCACGCTGACGAATTCATTAACAGTGGCGTTAAAGTTTTGATGAATATGGGTTTCACTAATGGCGGAAATGTATTGGCGCAACTTTTAGAAGGCGTTGATGGAATTATACCCGCAGCTCTGGATGCATTGTAAACTGGTCCGGTCTACCTGCTTTCTATTAGTAAATATTCTATAATAAGAAATACACATCAATGATTTCCTTTATTGATTTCGTTCTCATTGCGTTGCTCATCTCATTTAACTTAATATAGATCTGTCGTAATGTTTGCTAAAGAAAACTGAACAAAATGGCAACACATGAGTTACATTTATCTAAATATCAAGGTAATATAAGTCCCTAAGGCCATTTCATTGCTATCTCGTCAAATATGGCCGATCGTTTTTGCAACTAATGCGTATTTGCACGCACTTGGCGTTTACCTACGCAAACAAATATATCTCTGTCCCTCTCTAATTGGCGTTCACTTTCTTCCTCTCTCCCTCTCTCTCTGTCTCTCTGCAATGGATTGAATTCTGCCTGGTTCTCTTACTTTTTGATTGTCCGAACAAACGCAGTCATATGCACAAGCAAGGAAAAATGGCGTTAGCCACGAAAAGAATGTTGCCATTATGGAGGCTATCAGTTTCTTTTTAAATACATTTAGTATTAAATTGCATATCACAATAAATATCGTGAGAATCAATTGAGGAAATAGAAGTACGAATAGAATGTATAGCGTTTCTTAAAGTAGGTAAACACTGCTTCTATAAATAAATCTAATTAAAAATAAAATATTTTCATTTTATTTTACTATGAATAAATAATGGGTGACCTTTTCATAAAAAGACTTAATTTGGTTAAAAGTGACTTTTCTTACAGAGACACTTCGTATGTGTAAGCGCCTAAGCCTCGATAGTGAGACAAGTGTAACACATTCGCAAAAGGCGGAAGACAATTGTTTCTTCCAAAATAAATCCTCAAATGTTCGCATATGTGGAACTCCCGGTGGCAAAAACTGCTCTAGAAATATATTGCAAACCGTAAGTAAGAGCAAAGTGACAAAGTGGTTTGTTTGCACATTTTCGATTATCATTCGATTTGGCAAGTAAAACATTATATATCTATATGACAGCAGAGAGAGCGCGACATACTCTGGATAAAAACTGAATTTGTGAACACATGACCGCGAAAGTCAAAATAAAATTTGACCCGCAGAAAATTTTCATTTTCACTTTCTTAAACGCGCGAGTTAAAGAGATCTCTCTGCATATTGTAATAAAAAAAGACAACAATTTTCAATATGAAATTACGCGTAGAGGCATTATTGAACTACAAGGTAGATTGTTGCTATGCTTAGGAATTTCGTGTCACCTTTCAAGCGGAATTCAGTCAATGAAACTACTGTGCTTGATTTGTCAAAAGCGCAGAAAATACTCTCACAAACATAAGAATTGTGGTAGTTTTAATACAAGTAACAGTACAAAGAAAAGAAAACGGATGAGTGCGAGGATCTTCACATTCCATGTATTCATATTCAGTGTATTATCAGTGGTAAAATTGCTTATAGAAAGTAATCAAGTAAGACGCTCTTGTTGAATTATATGGAGTTTCCCCGGAAAATGGCAAGTGTGAAGACCGACCGTCGCAGCTTCCACCGAAGGGAATGTACTGCCATCAATATCGCAACATTTGCAAAATTATTATTTCGAAATGTATTGTCATCAAATTCCTGCAGCTTTGGCTGCTTATATCGATAGTGCCCTAGCGTCGCGAATGCTCAGCAGCATTGTTCCTGTTTGTCCTCTTGCCAGTATGCAAAGGTAGGCATACGGAAATAAGTAAAACGCCTAAATGCAAGAAAATAGCAAGCGCTAAGGGAACACTAGAAGCAACAAACCCGTGTACAAGTATAAGTTTATGCAGAACTTGCATCAAGAATAAATTGCTGTTCCTTATCTTTTGAAGGTTGTATTTTTTATTTTTATTTTTAATGAAACTATCAAATATGATACCGTGGGTACCGTACTAAAACGGCATGCCTAATTCCTCATGACCGAAGTACAAGAATGGATTGCTGTTTCGTCGATTGATGCAAAAATAGTTACGTTTTTACTTAACAACCCATTGACAGGATTAGACATTGACTTAATTGCATTCATGTGGTTCTTGTTGCTGCTCCTTGTAGTGTTTGCACGTTTCAGGCTACCCTCGTATGTACTTTGTAGTCGAGTTAAGGTTTCCGATAACTTTTAAATCAATTTAATTGCATTAGAGTTTCAATCCTCACAGCAAATGAGAATTTATTAGCACATAACTATTAATTGTTTTATGTCTGCATTACTCTGCATTTAGCATTTAATCATTGATAATATAATGTTGGGTTGAGTTTGTAAAACAATTTGTGCTGTAGTTCGGTTGTACGTTCTTTCTGCTCTTGTTAATATTATCGATGGTGTTGCTGGTTGCTATTGTTGTCGGTTGCTATACAATGTACTCACTTAGTTGCTGGTACTTGGCTTGCGGTTGCTTGTGATCCTATACCCTAAGCTCTAAGCGCACTTCAATAATTTCAAATAATTTCGATTTTCTACTTTCACTTTGGTATTTGAGTTGTGAAGGGATGTTGCTGTTGCTGTTGCTTGCTACTACACTGCAACGAGATGACGAATTTTAAACTTTTAGTCACCCTCCCTTTCCCCTTTCGTTTCTCCGCCTTTCCTTTGCAGAAAACATCAAAATTATTTAAACGCTTAAGTACCTTCACCGTAGTGGTTATATTAATTAGTTGGTATTCCTTTGATATTAAGCATTTAATGTGTGTGCATGTATGAGTATTTTGAGACAGGAACTGGAGGAGAGTAAAACAAGTGCAGTGACGTAAATTGATACTGAGTATTGCTTAAGCAGGAGGAGCGGGTTTGCGCTTGTGGAAATAATTTGAAACCGAAATAGGTCTTATCGTCCTCTCTTTTGTCCTAATCATACTCATGTAAAACGGTGTTCAAGTGTATGCGAGTCGAAAGTACTTCTCGTCAAATTATTTACAAACTTGATGATAATTTCACCATCGTACCACCATATTATATATGCAAGATTTTATTTTATGTATTTAGAAGTTTGCGATTAACTAGAATATTTCCTTGTACCTCCCCTACGTGAAGCATACAGAAAGTTACAAGAAACATAAAAGAGAAGCATTTGCATTGAGGCGTTTTGCGGAAATTTCCAATAAATATGCAAAAACATGTATTACACTACAGTAAGATATGTACAAACGTGAATCATATGTAATAAGCATAAGCATAAATGTAAACATTTGTGTGCCTGGAAGACATACGACAACTTTTCTCTATCTTTCTCTGTCGTAAGTTAAACGATAGCGCTTATAAAGAACGTTTACTGTTCGAAAGAGAGAAAATAAAGAAATGAGTAAAATGTCTTTAAGCATATTTAAATTCAAACCTAAACTTTGTTGTTACAACTTTCATCAAATTATCGCATTTAACATATTTTATCCAAATTTCAATATGAGTTTGATTTTCACTTCCTTTTCGCTGCTTTCTTTCTGCACATTTGTTTCTCTACAAACTTGTTAGGTTGTGTTAATGTGCCAGTGTGATGTCTGAGGGCGTGTTATCGAATGTGTGGACCTTGTTTACATATGTTTAGTGTTTCGAAAGCAACCAAAGTACATGCAAAATTCCCACAGTTTTTTTTTTCCTTTTTGGTTGGTCTGGCGTTTCATGGGGGCTTGCTTGTACATGAAGACTGGAGTGCACATGTGTCAGTGTGGGTTTCGGGCTGGGCCAATGTACATTTTTAAACACTTCTTTCATGTAAGCATATGTGTTGATGTTATAAACTTTTAAAGTGATAAATTTTTTAAAAGTTTTCTTTTTCTTGCATAAACTCCAGCAAAGTTTGGTTAAAGTTTTTTGCGCCTATTTTCCCATGATGCTTTTATCCTTTTCTCTTGGATCCTTGGCATACTCGCAGTTATGTAGCTTGTAATTGTGAAGACATTTTAAATATTATGTGATTATGGCACTGCCTATAACCATGCGAACAAAGCTGTTATTTAATGGACTTTTAATTAATTTTCTTTAATTGTCTCTGCTGCTTTCGTTTATTTGCTGCGTACACTATAAGGATATTATTATCAATACATTCATTGCTTGTCTTTGAAGTCTATTATATTCTATATGGATATACGATTGCTAACGTAACCATGCAGGCGTGTACACGTCTGTAAAAAGCAGGTTTCTCTTGCTTTTCTATTTGTACAAAAGCAATTTTTTCGTTTTACTTTAACTTAACCCTTTAAGTATTGAATTCAACAACGAAACCGCTTTGGAAAACATTTATTGATTCATTTACTAATGCTCGCAATATTTAAATTATATGGTATTTGAAAGGGGGCTTTATTGACTAAAATCTTAAGAGATATAAAATCTTTGTAGCCTTCAAAAGACTTTAAGCTTGAAAAGTAATCACTTGTGCTTCAAAGGAACTGTCTTGATGCTGCTACGTCTCATCGTTTTTAATTGTTCGTTTCGTTATTTACTTTCACAAGCAGTATTGCTATATTTATTTGTACAGCTATGTTTAGGCGTTACATTGAAGCGCGCTTCTGTCATCGATGTTCAGTGCTTTGAGAATTGCTTTAAAAAAGATTCGCTTCTAAAATTGCGTCACTCAAAAACAAGCAACATTTTGATGTAAATTAAATCAACGGCATAGTTCAGTAATATCCTTATGCATGTAACTGAGGGAAATAGCGAAGACTTTAGGCATATGGAGGGGAAATCTACTACACTTTGCATTTTCTAAGAAATTCGATTTTCAAAGTTTATTTATTCCTAAAGATATTCACTTAAAACATCTGCAGCAACCCCACGTGCAACCTTTCTTGAAATAAATCTAAAAGTTTCATCTTAAAAAAAAAAAAAGAAATGTTCAAGAAGCACTACCGCTCAAGCGTGGGAAGCCAATACACCCAATGGAGTACCTTTCTTCAGTGCACAAAAACCCGGAAACCACTTTTTGAGTTACATATGAAAATGCTTCCGGTGGTGGCTCCTATTTTACTAAATGTATTTCTTCACTGGTATTTCTATTTCCATTCTATGTAGTTCTTCTGTTTTCATACATCAATGAAAGGTCAACATATGAGAGTTTTATGAGAGTCTATTCTACCTTTGTTAATAAGAATCATCCCTTAACTTCTTTCTACTTTTGGGGAAAATATAACTGCGAGTTGAAGCTTGAACTTATTCTTAATTCAAGAGGTAATGTGGTAAATGAAGCTAGAGCGCTGCTATGAGAACTTTTTCAAAGTGTAAGTGTTTTGAAGAAGCAGACAATTATGGAGTCCGTTCGTTAATAGTAGTTCGTTCAGTAGTTTGCCACTCGTTTCGGTTCTATGTTGTGTTACTTTTTATGCTAACCAATTACTCACTATCCTGAATTTAAATAGTGTCCAGAATTCGGGCTTTGAGCGAGTCAAACAAAAAACAAAAAATCTTCTCTTCTTTTCTTGTTTCTTTATTAAATTAAATTAAAAATATCTCATGACAAGTATGAACCGTAAACGTAAATGCACAAGTTAATATGTACACATAAGTACGTGCTGTAATTGTATGGCTACTATTACAAAAGACTTTAAAGAAAACCTGAATTAAAAATAAATCAAAAATTATGCCTGCATGCAAAGGTGTGTGCGTATTTGTCTGCATGTAATGCAAATCATATTTCATAAGAATTTATTCATAACAGTAAAAAGGACAAAGGGTCATATAATATCACTCAATTAGCAGTGTCTAATGTTAAGTAAGAAAAACAATTGCAATGAGGCAAAGCCGCTTGTTGAATACGCTATTCTACGTTCATCATAAAACTCCACAAACTATCTATCTATCTATGGACCTTGCTTCTAAGAGAAAACATACTTGTTATGGGAGTTCTTTTTTGGAAAAGGCCAAAACTCTGAAATGACGCCGATAAAAGTGTTGTAAATTAATTTCCATGGTTTATCTGATCTGATAGGGATTTTTGTGAAGAATTTTAAAAATTTGAAATGTTTTTTTATATAACGAATTTTTCAAGCCAACAGGGAAAAATGCGACAATTTGTTTTCGTATATTTCATGGCGAATATTTACGTATGCATATAAGCAGTTTAATGTCGGCGCAAACTATGTGTTTCATAAGTGAATTCGACGTTCTTTAAAGCTAGTAATGCTTTGTATTAAAATCAAGTATAAGATTTTTTAGAAAGGTGTAGTATTTCCTTGGAAGGATTGTCGCCTACAGGAAATCAAGTGATTCGCTTCCATTATCCATTCAATTTTCGTATCCTTCTAGCTTTCTAAAAATTTAATTTTTAATTCGTTTATAAGAAATTGGTTCTTGGCTTTACTTCCCAAGCCTTTGAAATTTTTCTCTACTGAAAACCTCACATAATTCAATAGTGTGTCTTTGAATGCATGAAAAATTCATTTTCTTTTCATGCACACACGTACACGCATACTTTGTCAGATATTTAACACATCATAAAATTGCAGCTCATAACAATAAATTTCAATATTTTTATGTTGTATATAATGTTGACAATCGACGTGTATGTGTGTGTGCATGCATATGTGCGAGCGTACAACTGCGAATGGACAACTCTTAGGGGTTACATTAAATCAATGCAGCACGACTGAGAATTGAGAATATCTGCTGAAAAGGAAAAAATAATACAAAGGAAATATGCAATCACTAACAATTTTGCAAAGGGCTAACAATAGCGAAGGCGAGTGACGCTCTAAAAAGAATCACAGTGAGTAGAAGAAGAAGAGAATTGCCAGAGAATTAAGTGATGGAGTGGAGAAGCGGAGAAAGGAAGTGGGGTAAAAAAATGTTTAAAAAAAATTGCAAAGAACGTATAAATGATGCTCTTGGTGATGTTTGTAGAACGTTTTCGTAAAATAGAAGTTGACAGCTTGATTTGTTGGCAACAAAAGTAGCGAAAGATTGATAGAATGTCAGTTGGTACGGACAGTTGCAGTTTATTGGCCGCATTAGAACAGAAAATCGAGTACACATCACACTAACCCTCTCTAAACACTCAAAACTCTCACACTCGCCAAAAAGTGCTCAAGAATCTACTCAACACACTGCTGCTACAACATGACAAATATGAACATAAATTTCATTGGATGGCGTTTTAAACAACATTAAATCTCTGTAAACGAATCTATAAAAATGTTAAGCACTTTAAAGTGCGAAACAAATTTAAAAACAACAACACCAACAACAACAACAATAATAATAACAACGGCATTAAAAGACAATATTACAATTAAGATAACTGAACGTTTCGTCTTGTAATACCTCCTTAGAATCCCATTGTAAGGACGAATACTTAAATCCTGTAAATCTCTAAATTAAACAAAGTGTACCATTTTCCATGGATTTTCCGAAAAGAGAGCTTAAAAAAAAGAGAATGAAATAAAATCGAAACAAACACAACGTATTTCATGTAAAGACTCGTACAACTATGTAGGTTGGTAGTAACTCGTATGCAGATGAATATCTGACCTAATGATTGACAAAGAAGAAGAAGACAACAAGAAAACGAATACAGTTAACATCACAAAATAACATGAAGCTAGTTATACATGAGTTCTACTTCTACACAGAGAATCAGTAGCGAATAGTAGCGGCAGTCATGTAGAATAAATGAAATGCAAGCAAATGCAACTCTGTGCATACTAATCTTGTAGAATAGAAAAAAGTCAATCTCAAGCAAAATATCTGTTCATGTACATACGACTAAAAGTACGTACGCATCATGTTTGCGTATTGAGTATATATCAGTGCTTATGTGTCGTTCTGCTTACTCGCATATGCTTACTCTCCATGCATACACATGTTAGATTGTGTCATAGTCTATCTGACTTAGCGCAAAAGATCCCTCAGCTTAAGCATTCCTCTACGCATATATATCGAAGTTTAACGAAAGTACGAAATATTCAAAAAGTAACTTTTTTTTTTATTTTCTTCAAGGAAGAGCAGTTAAGGAAAAGCAAAATCTGCATAATAATGATGATGAGGGCATTAAGTAAATGAATAAAAAATTTCAATGTTATTGCTATATACATATATACATATAAACGCATGTCTATATATATATATCTATATATATATCCATCCATCTATATGTATATCTATCTATCTATATGTATGTCTATCTATCTATCTGTCTATCCATCTATCTATATATATGTATAAATGTGCGTGCTTTAAATCTTAAACGTTAACTCATACGAGTGTAAAATAAAATATGTTACGTCCGCCTGTATAGATGTTATTCATTTGCATATAAATGTGTACCGTTTATGTGTGCGAATCTGTGTACTTAAATTTTGGTGTTATTCTGACATTCGTACGACACCACATACCATATTTTCTCCTCCCCTCTGTTTCTCCCCCATGTATTCATTACGTATTACATTACATTGTCTTTGGAACAAGTTAGCTAAAAGTATTGAGCCTTCATTATCTCAAGTGTCGTTCATTTCAATATTGTGTTCATTCGATTTCCTTATACGTACGCCGACAAGTGGAAATAAGGAAATCTTTTTCTATTTTTAGGCTCACAATTTTTTAGACTTTTCCTTATAAAACAAAAAAAAGAACATTTTAAAAAAGTTATACACATATTCGACATATATATATATATATATAGTACTCGGTAGAAGGTTCGTTTACGACTGAATACATTGAAAAGCTTTTCAAGTTTATTTTCTGTTAAATTTCAACTAATATCCAAATGTCAAAATAAATGAAATTTTTTCCAATATATTTTGACACACACATGTAAGCACAAGACTTTCAAGACTTTGTGTCAATTTATGGTAAGATAGTAGTGCGATTGCTTTATCACACTCTAATGATTATATTGACATCAACTTTAATCTTTTATTTTTTGATGTTGCTGTTGAAAGGCCATCTTTTACATAGAACCTAATGCTAAGCATCAATTTCTCAATAATGAAATACGACGTTTAAGTTTCTCGCGTTCAGCGATTTGTAAGTTCGACATAGAAGTTATTCGGTAATAAGCTATAGCAAACAACTTACATGAAGGAACAGTCGCGAGTAAGGGCCTTTCATACTAAGTACTGGCTTAAATTCTGCCAAAGATCCCAAAGCGTTCATAAGTTGCTAATGCATAACTTGCTACAATCGAAATAACACATAGGACGTTACATTTCAGATTAAATAACTTTCTATGAATCATTAAATTTAACAGAAAAAACATTTTTATTCTTTTTAAGAGTAAACTAAAGAAGAAAAAGTTGTACTACAGAGAAGAGACAAATCAAGAAATGATATTTTGCTGGATATTGAGCGTAATGGTAGTGTTAGCTAAAAGAACAATAATTTCGGTTATGGAGATTTAACTTTTAAGTAACAATAGCTTGAAGAATGGAATTTTTGAGCCGCATAATGGATTCCGATCGTCACAAACATTTAAGGCCTCATTTAAAAATACAAAGCAATAAACAGGTAAAAAGGCTGCATTATCCGTTACCTACTATTTTCAAAGGAATGAGATTTTGAGGCGTTGTGTAGATTGATCCACCCAATGTACGTTGCAAACCATATTTAATGTTTTCAGTCATCTTCCTAAGACCGCACTTTAACCAAAAAGCCTACGTCAAATATTTCCCATGCGCTAACAAAGCAAAGCACATGGAATAGTCTCTCTTTTCTTCCCGCCTCCCTCCCCACACTCCCTTTCATATGAAAAGTTATCAAAGGAATGTTTTAGTAAAACTGACTTTAATTGCGTGTATTAATAACCAGTAGTACCATATAAATTCAATTGGTTTTCATTTAGATAATTTTCATCAACTAGCAGCGAAACTAACCGATTCATTCACTTACGTGTATGCTTTGGCGTTTTATAAAAATTAATTAATTGTAAATCATCATAAAGTAGATGTACTTTTTAATTTTATGATATGTTTCGTCTATGTTTGACCGCATATATATATATATATATATACACAGGCGTCCCTTGCTTAACACGGTTAGTTTGGCACCTGCTGTGTCATGCGAACATTTCTTGTTTTCTTATTTTAACTGAAAAATCATAGAGAAAAAGATCATTTAAGCTTAGATTTAACTTATGTCAAAACAAAAACTGCACCGCGTTGTATCAGAACCTTGTTCGTTTCGTGCCGAAGCCGTGTTAAGCGAGGAGCGCCTGCACACACATGTAAATGTTGCAATTATGTGTTGAACAAAAGTAATCAAATCACGCGAACGGTGCTTTTTAAGTAAGTACTTTAGCTGTTAACAGAGAATGAATTGTAAAAGTGACTAATGGTTCTTTTGAAATGTGTGAGAACGTTTTTGAAAGAGGAAGAAATTTTAAAATTTCTTATTTCACTATATACGTGAATTTCAGATCAAAGACATACGAGAGAGAATCTCGAAATTATTCTTAGGCTGGAATGATCCCGTTAACGAAGTGGAAAGATGTTTTTTACGCATTGGTCGACTCATGCCTTGTTATTATTATATTTCTACGAATTATTTGTTCCTATACATCTATACAGCAAGTTTAAACTAATAATAGCTTGATCAATAATTTCTGGGACCAGGCAAAAAAAAATTTTTTTTTTCTTGAAAATTGCACAACGCTTCTCTGACATTTCAATGTCTTTTCTATAGACCGGTTTGTCAAAGTCCTAAAAATATGGCTCAGCTTCTGACTTCACATCTTCAAATAATCAAATATTTTTCCAAGGCCCTGTTCATGGTTTCCGAGATCAAGTAAACCCTATCATAATTTGAATATCTTGCTTGAGCAACTTTTCGGTCGAAAGAGTTTTCATTCGATAGTAAGCAAAAAGTATACTTTATCGACAGATAACTGTAAACTCTCTATTCATTGCAGCGAGTTCATAATCTATAACTATCGAGTTTTTTCAATGTCGAGAATCGTAAAAACAGGCCTCGGCTTTCTCAAGCCTAAAGGTGCAAGCAAAATGACTATAGTGAACATACTGCGTTTTGATATCTTTACCGAAGTCTGGTTGGCAACTTCGCCTAACAATTATCGAAAATAGTTTTGAGAATAGTCTTTGATATGTTACGGTGTAATTATGGAGTTTTTTTTTGTCATCACCTACTTCTAGCACCGTAGCATTTACTGCCTCGTATAAGAACAGTAAACCACCGACGAATTATTGTTTTTAACGGAAGAAATTTACTTTAATACTTTCAAGGCAATCTTTACTCAACACAACACATTTGAGTTTTCATATTGATTTGAAAATAACATAAGTAGGGTGACTGAAATCACTACTACTCCTACACAAATGATGCAATAGAAGTGAAAATCTAGAATGAATACGGACTGTTTGCTCAAGACGGTGCGGCACCTATGTTCCAGCCCTGGCAATTATTGATCAAGGCCTCAAACTGCAAACGATGATTATTTTAAATGAAATTATCCTACACGCTACTGTAGCGCAAGAAAAAAAATCTACGGTTTTGCTTTACTGCATACTTTTCAAGTTGAAATAATTTAACGACAATTATTGTTTAAATCATTCATTATCATCATTTTTTATTTTTTCATTAAACTAAAACTAGAGCATAGAAATTTCATAGCAGTACAAGGTGTGTCTAATTGACAGAATGAAAAGAACATTTGTGTTAGTAAAAGAGTCAATTATATTAAACAAGCAGCAATTAAAGCAGACGAATAGCTCATGAAATCTTTTGTAGAATTTGAAGAAGCATTAGACTGAGCCACTATTCCAGAATAGGGATATACTAAGTTTGTTCAATCTCTTACTTATACTTAGATATGAGGCATCGAAAATGAGTTGGACTTGATATCATTATATTAAGGAGAATATTGCAGGGAAGATAGTAGAAGCAAACAAAGCATGTCCTTTTCCTAACGTTTTCAAGTAATTGGCTTTGCAAAAACATATCAACGAATTATTAAAAAAAAAAAACACAATCTAAACCTCGTCTAAAGCTTTAGAAGAACTTAGCCCTAACAATTTTCTTATTGATGGTTAAAGATAAGCCACATGGCATACCCTTTACCGAAAAGGAATCCATTTTAAACCAAATGTGCGCGATATAATAGTCAAAATCTCTTCAAGGCGATGTATTGATTTCTTAAAATTATCCCACAATAAATTAAAAATATCTTAGTTCCCAGTTCAATTTTTTCCCGCGCAAAGGCTCCATGCGTTACTGTTCCATAGAGTTACAGGTTAGCTTGACTTAGCGGTATCTGCGAGGCCTGCATCTGAATTCATTCATCATTACGTTAACCGAAATGTATATATATGCGAATAGAAAAACTGATAGCTAGTCATCTGTCGTTGAAAGTTTTTCCAAAAAAGTTCGCATCTTTCTTAAACCCGCTGATAGATTCAATCAAAATGAAACGATTGAAATTCTACTTCTAAGGTGATTTCTACTCTCCTCGCTACGTTATTACTTGCGTTCTTTATCTAAGAGCTCATGCATATTAAAACTTGCTGCTTTCGGAGCGGTACTCTTCGGGTGTGTTAAGTACATATATCAAGTATGTTTATGCAGTGGCACTGGCACAACTCATGTAATATAACTATTCCTTATTATAATGAGTAACATCATCGAATATCGCAAGCAAGTAAGCGATGAGTGCTACGAGATTCGGTTTAAATCGCTTATGAATTCTTTCTTGTCTTATGAACACAAAGTCAAACGGATAATATTTTGTATTCTCTCTTGTGTGCAGAGCTTTTGCAACTTCGCCCTACCCCTTGCGGTAAAGATAAAAACTGGTTTTTTTTTGTCAACAGATGCGGAGAGAAAATCGTTCTACTTTTTTACACACAATTCGTCATCGCCTACGTAGTGTAGCGTACGTTGTGGGATTTATTTCAACAAAATAAACTTAAACAAATAAATGAAAAGCAAAGTAAAAAGATGTGAAAAAAACGATCGACTACTCACCGGCTGTTACCGTTTCGTTAGTTATTTCTATATTAGTTTGCGCTTTAAAGCTGATAAGTCAGCACGTAAATCAGAAAAAAACCTAAAAAAAACGAAAGAAATAAAAAAAGAGAAATTAATTTTTTATAAATAAAATAAATAAATATATAACGTAAGTGTGTTCCACTGACCTCAAGTGAAACTTCTTGCGGCCTTTGTGTTAAATATTTTTCTTTTCATCTTACTCTTGGATTTTTAGCATAGCATTTAAATCTTTAATACACAAAATGGTTGATGAATTTTTCGTAAGTGTTTTTTTTCTAAAGCAATAATTAATTTTTTCGTTAATGATATGTTCGCGCTTAACTTTACTTCCATATGCATGTAATTGTTGGTTTTCATGAAGCATGAGTCACGTGTAAGGTCAATTCCAAGCATCGGTTTCATGCCGTTTCTAAACTGTGATTCATTGAATATGAAACTATTCTCGGAACAACCGAGCAACAGTGTCAGCCATAAGTTTTCGTCTTTTAAAGAGTTTTTCACAATAACGATGTGCTACACTGTTTTCATCACGAGCGAGTGAAGGGATTTTCAATTTTTTCTTATTCTTTGTGGATCGACTATTTAAAGGCAAACGGCTGTAATAAAAAGGTTTTAAATTCGTTTTATGCGTAGCTACTAAGACGTAACGGGTTAAATTTTACTTAAAAGACTTGCCACGCATTCGTCAGATATCAACTTAAACAAGCTAAAAAATCATGATTATGTCAATCAGCCAGCATTTAGACATGCCACATGCCTACATGCACTACAGACAAGACTTGGAAAGTTGTAAATGTTTAAACCATACCTGCATGTCAATAGTGTCCTTCCTTCCTAACTAGATAGAATAATATTCCGATTGTGTAAGGACTTTGTCTGCGAATACAACTTGGATTATGTAAAATATTGACATAAAATAGATTTTCGGTTCCATATTTTTTCGATGAGTAACTATCGTCCAAGCTATTTTTAGTATTCATGTAAATTAAATGAACAAAAGGAAAGTAATGTTATTGGAGTCATGAAAACTTATTATTGACGTTGTGTAACACTGCATATAACACACATGTACACATGACAACAATGGGTAAGAAATCTCTGTGGCTGACAAATGTGGTTTTACTAATACTTACACCAGTTATCAGTAACTAACCCGATAATTTGAGAAACTATTAAATCAATACAGATATTAAGTTGAAAAGTTGAACAATATTAAGGGTAATAAGAGGTCTGTTAATGGTAGAGAATATGTATCTCAAAAGACGACGGTTGCCGTAAGATCGAGGATCCGTGGCCACTATTTACGAATCTATATGATTTTTAGATAGCATCAACCATTAGTTTACATGCTACAGTTGTTTTAGTGACGCTGTCTTTTTGTAAAACGACGAAATATGTGAATTTGACCAAACCAACTGCACACTGTAAACTAATGGTGGGAATGTGAGGAAATTTTGACACATTTCGATTGAAGGTTGGCACTATCTAGCAATCGTATGCATTCATCAATAGTTACTTTACATCTGTATGTCACCCTGCGAGCTAGATGAGTGATGTGTTAGATTTTCAGGTGAGGCTCGTCCGATAAGCTTGAAAGTGAATGTGGTCCATAAAAACTATTTAGTGCTTGTGAAATTTTGAGTGGTGGGTATTTAAAATTCGACCACAGACAACCGAAAACTTGTTTGTCGCTTGTAAGGAATAATGAATGTAAAGAAAACTCCTCCCGTTCTATGTTCTATTTCTACAAGAAGCAGACGGTTAGTTATGTGAAAATTGAAAATCTTTTAAAAAACACTTTTTAACGCCATGCTTCACCAGCCTTGAAATGAAATGGAATTTATTAAGAAAATGTCAATCACAAAATAATGTACGGTTCAAGCTTTCTAGTCCATATTTAAAAGATTTTATTCATCGCACGAATCACAAGTGAGAGTTGTCTTCGACTTTAATGAAATATTTGTTTAGGAAGAAAAGTAAATATTTTCATTTAAAAGCCTACAAAACTCATAAACACTTTCTAAGGGAAGGTTTTTTTTAGCAGCACTTGCTCTCAAGCGCATATACATATGAATGCATACAAAACAAGCACGGCATGGCATGACACTTTTACGGATAGCATCAATTATATGTTTTATTGATTTTTTCCTCAGAAATTTCAATTTTCTTTTTTTGTTGTTGTTGTTTTTTATCTTTAAAAACGTATGCACGTTATTTTGAATTATTGAGCATCTCTACATCTTCTATCTCTGTCTCTCGTTATGTGTTGCTTACAATGTGCGCATTAGCATGTATGTAGGCAGAGGGCTGGCTTCTGCCGTAAATAGTAATGAAATGATATGACAAATTTGTTTTTTTTCTTTTTTGATTTTCATTTGCTTTTATTGTTGATTAATTTTAAATTGAAATTTTCTTTCGTTAGAGTGTGGGATGGGGCAAACTGTTGTTGATTGTAGTATTTTTACAAAGTTGTCAGCAATCATTGCAATCGAAATCTCTAAATGTAAGTATAAAGCTACTAATATGTACATATATGTGTATAAAAAGAACTAAGGCATAGATGTAAATACGAAAATAAATACGAAGATAAAAGCGAAACTAATAAAAATTAATTAAAATCAAAAATTAAATACAAGAAAATAAAAATTCAGCGAAAATTTGTGTTTTTCACATCAACTTGGATAGTATATGTATGTATGTATGTATGTATGTGACTCATTGCTGATGTGATCGCTAATAAGCCTATATGCGCTCACTGTCCACCATTTCATTGTGCTTAATTAAATGAACTCAATAGAAGCTGACTTGATGGATTTCCTTTCTTTCTTTTTATTAGTTTTTTGTTATACGAATAAATAAAAATTCTTTCTATCATATTTAACTACTAACAGGATTTGGAAAAGATAGAAGCTAATCTACGTAATAAAGCGTCAGAACAACTAGCTGCTGGCGGTATGGATCCATTGGCTAAAATGCGAGCACTCTGCTTGACACGCGGTGCTACCGGCATTCATGGCTTGGGAAGGTAAGTGGATTTAATGAACATTCTTTTACATACATATATAAATTCAATTTAAAGTGATCAAGATATGCTTGTCTGTGTCCGTTTATGTTTTCGTAAACTATTCGAGAATACATTAACACCAGTTTATCCATAGAGGAAGGTATAAGTATCCAAGCTTCAACAACTCAATTGCAATTTCCAAAAGTCGATAATGCGGGTTTTCTGTGGTTTCCAAAGACAGTCCATGTAAATAACTTCAGCATACCTCTGCACCCAGTTGAGTGAGTCGTCTTATTAAAGGCTAGTGAGCACCAAAAGAGAAAGTCACGAACCGCTCAACCAACGGTTGCTGCCTCTGGGACCTTTGTAAGTGCAGCGAGTAAAAAATCATTTCGGCCGCTAGAAATTCTGTTCTGATCTGAGCGCCGGTCGTATTAGAGAGAATCCCATAAAAACAGAGTTTAGAGCCTTTGTGACGATATCTGCACTACTTTGGTATAAAATGACATTTGCACATAAAATCATTCATTCCTTTGAGTAGATGGACTGATCAGGAAGAGTTTTCTCTGTTTATTGTACTTAAATTTTTCCGATTGCCACAATGACATCAAGGGATAAAAATGCGAGAAAGAGAGAGACAAGGAGGGAGGCAGAGAGAAAGACGGAGAGAGAGGATAGGGGGCGAATAGATAGATTGAGATAAATGCATGTCGCCTTTGATAAACAACGGAACCATTTAAACCGATTAAAAACTGCGGTTTATAAAGCAGCATGAAGCCTACTTATCTTTGGAACATTGCGAACATATGCGCCCAAAGACGTGCAATTTTATATCCGTTTTATTTTTGCATATGGAATTTCTTT
This sequence comes from Glossina pallidipes, assembly GCA_000688715.1. Lineage (NCBI taxonomy): Eukaryota > Metazoa > Arthropoda > Insecta > Diptera > Glossinidae > Glossina > Glossina pallidipes. Next base: position 415,257 of record KK499792.1, on the reverse strand, counting down.
ATGTAAACATTACTTCATTTTTTCGAGTGTTCCTTCTTCTTGTAGGGCCTTTCGCAATATGGATGATGATGGCAGCAAAGCATTAAATGAAGAAGAATTTACAAAAGGTGTTAAAGAATTTGGCCTGGATATAAGTAAAGAGGAGATTAAGCAATTGTTTCGCAGGTAAAAGAACGTGCGAACAATCATCCATAGTAATGTCTTATTTATTCATCTGTGTTTTCATGCAGCTTTGATGAAGACGGTAGTGGTTCGATAAATATGACAGAATTTCTTCTTAAGCTAAGAGTAAGTAGATGTGTATAGCACCGACTGAAAAAAAAAAAAATTATTTTTTGGTAATATTTAACAGCCGCCCATGTCACAGCAACGTATAGCGGTAATAAATCAAGCTTTTGCGAAAATGGATAAAACCGGTGATGGTGTCATTACTTTAGCGGATTTAAAAAATGTCTACAGCGCCCGTGAACACCCCAAGTTTAAGAGCGGCGAAAAGACTGAAGACGAAATTTTAACAGAATTCTTGCATACTTTCGAGGGTGGACGCGGAAACGGAGATGGACAAGTAAGAAGATAAACACGTATGCGTTGGGCCTACATATCGTATAATGAAAGCAATTTCCTTTCTTTTCTCCTTTTCTAATGGATTTAGGTTACGAAAGAAGAGTTTACAAATTACTACGCCAGTATTAGTGCTTCCATTGACAGTGATGAGTACTTTGAAGTTATGATGAAAAAAGCTTATGTCCTGCAATAAAATGCAGACGTAAACTCCTTAGATGATTTTCTTGTTGCCTAAACTAATCTCCTTTTAATTTAGATGAACGCCTGTGTGTTTGTGTAACACTATTTATTGGAGTAGATTTATTTATACGTATATCCTAGTATTAAATACGGAAGCACATAACAATAAACTATTAATTTATGTAAAAGCAGAGAATATTTTAAAATCCTTGATAATGATGTTGATGCTGATGCTGATGCTTCTCTTGATGCATTGATTATTATTTTACTCAAATTAAATTAAACAAATGGTCTTAAGAGTCTTACAGCCTTTCATGATATATTGATTGCTTTAATGAAACAAATAATAGGTAAGGATTAAAAGCAAGTCATTACATACCAGGCATGTATGAGGCCTTCTCTTCCGTGCTATAAGTTTAAGATAAATTGCAAAATTTTCTTTTACCCATTTCCGATTATCATATTCATGTTATGCGTACGCATACGAGGAGGAATGTGAGTGAAAGCAACGAAATACATTTTAAGCTTCAATTTGATAATTACCAAGGCAGCCAGGCCTTATGCGGACGTGTAGGGAAACACATAGCAAAAATTCAATAAATTAAGACTTAACAGAAAGTAAATCCCTTGTCTCTTAAGTTACGTAATGTAAATTAAGTTTTTCGATGCGATTCGATTCAGGGCAAGCAAAAATAGTCAAAAGTTTCTAAAGATATAATTTTGAACAATTTCCGCAAAAGCAATGTCCGCTGTCCACTGTCCTTTTTTCTTCTTGTTCAGAATGCTGTTCTCTTTTTTGTTCCTACCGGTCATAACGGATAGTGCGAGAAAATCGCGCAACTAACTGGGAGAATACTTTGATTTCTAGCAACTTTCGAACAAGCAGTATATCTGCCCAGTCCTTTGCTATCTAGTTATTTACTATGAGAAGCTTATAGGTTAACGAAATTTACAATAAGAAAGAAATTAAAACGTTTCTGAGAGCTAGAAGCACTCCTCCGCTACTGCTGCGTTAGGTGAAGCAAGCAGCCTGAGGGTGTAGTTTTTTTTATTCAAAATCGTTCCTATTAAGAAAATTTGACATAGAAAGTTTTGAGATCGATTTTCATTATAACCAAACATGACATCGAGGTCCGGCTTTGTCGCACTGTAGACAATATGGCAGTAATACAACGGGCAGATCGATATTCTTGGCGAACTGCGGCGAAGATCAATGTTGTTATTTATTGAGGAAGATTCCTATGAAAGGAAGAGAGAGGGCGGTTTCCGCCAAGAAAATGTATGGCTTTTTCAACTATCGGGATTTTGAGAAATTTGGTTGGCATCTCTCATCCCTTCTGATGGTAGATGCAAAAAGGAACGGAAGATCCGAGTATTATTTCGCTAAGGGCAGGAATGGCAGATGCGTGGAAGGAGCTCTGAAAATATGTTAGCTTCGATAGGAACTTACCTTTGATTAGCGCTTAGCGTTAAATGAAACATATGCTCATATGATTATGTATTCACATGTGAATATTTTTTGTGTGCGATGAGCGATAATGTCTTATCCTTATCTTAATGTTATAATTAATTAGTTTTATTATTTATTGTTGATTTTGTGAAATTTTTATAGTAACAAAATTATTTAACAATTATAATAAATGTTGATTAAATTTAAATAAATTTTCGACTTTTCTTTACTGTCAATAATATCAATTGTATGTGTTTGTGTCTCTTATTATTAATGTTTTAAGTTTCTCTCTTACTTCCTTTGGTTTTCCTCTTTTTCGAGTACGTTTCACAATAACTCCGTTATTGTTATGTAATCCTAAAATTATACATATTTTGTAAATTTTTAATGTACAGTTTGTGTTACAGGCTACAGTCATACATGGGCTTAAGGGAGGAATGCGTCTATGTCTGTTGAGTGTGGCTTTTGTAATATTCTTGGATGAAGAATGCATTAGGTAGTTAGTTGTGTTTGCAAGTGTCAGTGTGGTAAAGTTGGTCATCCTAAGAATTTGAAAGATTACTCAATTTATTTAGTTAGTTAGTTGGTATGATTTATATATGTGTTAAGATATCTTTATACAAAAAGTTTTACTTTCAATTAAATTAAATTAAATAACTGATTGACGACACAACTAAACAATCAAATCTTTAGATTTTTTATATCTGCATTAATTTAAATTATACCCACCACCGGAGGATAAACATACATAGGCTTGAATGACTTAAACAACATGTTTTAGATTTAGAATTAAACGTCGGATAGTTATATGAGCATAATATGTGCAGCGTCCATGACCCGCACGTCCGTCACATTATATTAGCAAACATCTAAAACTGGAGATTAGGCTTCTGGAGCACATTGAAATGAGCTTCTGATCTGACACTCAGCCTACCTAATTCGTCCATGGTTCCGAAGAGTACAAGAAAAAAAGAAAAAACAAAACCCCAGACTTACAAAAAAAATTGTAAAAATGTTATAAAATTTCATAAATTGCTGTTAGTAATTTGTGACGGATTCGCCTTTAAAATTTTCCTATAAACATTTTCCTGGGTTCATTTACATTTCAGTTCAGAAATAGTCCTGACAGTCCTAGGCGGTCAATCCGACGATAATTGGGGCGATTTGCGCGTATGTATGTATATGTACTTGGGTAGTTGATATCAGAGATTCGCTCCGGGACGAACAACATTTTTTTCACGTTTTGTTTGTTGAGTATTGTTTTCGTGTTTTTTTTTTTGTTTTCTTACATTCTATTTGCCTTGAACTTGTTGCTATTTTCATTATTATTTTTCGCGCTTTTTACTTTGTTTTTTGGTTTCAGTTTAGGTTTTCATTTTAAGTTAGTTTTCAAATCCTATTTTTATTAAATTACCCTTAAGCAATGCAGTTTTATTTATTTTATACAATTTCGGTTTTTGTTGTTGTTGTTGTTGTTGTTCAAATTGTTTAGTTTTCAATTTTATTCAAGTGCCAGTTTTTACCGATTGGTATCGTTTTGGTATCGTTTTTTTTTTTTTTGTTAATTTTTTTTATTTTTATTATTATTATATGTTATGCATGAAAAATAACAAAAAAGTTGTGTGCCTAGCATTTAGATAACTAAATACATAAATATTTAGTTGGTTTTGTGCATTTATATGTTGGCAACGGTTTGGTTTTGCTTTTCGTTTTCTCTCTTAATAATAATATTTAGTTCAATTTACAATTTTAGTCATATTTTTTATTAAATCAAATTTGCGAAAACTTCCTCCTTTTTCACGTAGTTGTCGTTCAGTTTAAGAAAAATAATACGTACTTGTAATGCAACCATAAGGTCAAAAGTAATTTAATCAATTTCTTGCAAGCGAAACTTATCGATCCACTAATCAATTCATTGTTTCTCAAGGTCTATAAGTCTCTTCTTAGTAAGTAGTCGAAGTTGGAAGTAGTGGGGCAAGCACAGCCGTGACCTACGGCACTCATATGAACATTAAAATTTTTCAAACCCTTTTGGCGATAATTAACCAAAATCGAGGTTAGCACAGTGTCGCTTGTAAACATAATCACTTACAGACCCCATATTTTGCTACTTAATAAAGGCAGAAGCATAATACTTTTTCAAGAAAGTATTGAATTTAAACTGGCAGTGAATTTATTGTTATTTAAAAATTAATATATTGCTTACAACATTTTCGTTAGAAGAATTTCTTTCCTATCACTACAAAACATCAGCTCCTTTGTTAAATAACTTGCAGTTTGGTGAAATCTCGTAGGAACCTCAACCTATTATACTACTTCTCTCTATTTTTTTATCAGATATAGTAAGAAGATGGCTCAGTCTCACCACCGACAGAAGCAGCTTCTTCTTTTGATCCGTCAAATTGACAATGTAAGCTTCTAAACCCTCAGTGGAGGCTTTGCCAAACAGCAGGGGTCTTTCGTCGCGTGACTGATCTACTTGTTGTCATTCCTTATAAACCGCTATAAAAATGTAATTACGATTCCTTTCGCTAAGTAGCTAAACCCCTGTAATGTCGGGTAAATTGCTGGCTGCTTACATGTTCTCTACCGCTTCGTTCGTCTGCGAAGAACTAACGAATTAATGTAATTTTGCAAAACGGAAGCGATTAAATCGCTTTTTTCCCCTCTACTTCCGGTAAAAGGATTACAAAATTCTTTGCACTTCGGCTGCCGTTAAGCGCTTTAACATTCGAAGTAATCAAGGGTTGACTTTGATCACTCGAATTCTAAGTCTTTTACGTTATTATAAAGTAAGAAGCTTAATACTTTTTGAATTAGGGCGTTAGGGCATTAGGGCAATGGACAAATCCTTTTAAAATTTTCTAAAAACAATTTATCAAAAACGTATTGAGTTCACTTAAGTTTAACATATATGTAAAAATTAGGATATAAAAAATTTGTAGTCTGAACTATTAGCTAAAGAAATCGATGTCTTTGATTTTCCCTTATTGCGCAGTTTTTGTTGCTTTATATAAAAAAGGAGTTAAGAATAATTACTTCTTAAAGTCTTTAATTAAACTTTCATTAAAACTGAAATGCATTCTGGCAAGTGTTCGTTTTCTCAAAACCACAGCAAAAAAAGGTAGTTGTTTTTGTTTTTTCTAATAGTACTAAAGAAGAAATATCTCTGAGCTTACGCTGAATATCATTCAATTGAATTTTTCGATTTTCAAAAGGAAAAATTAAATCACCAACCATTCGTTTTTATGTGTTTACATTATAACGGTAATAATATCTAATAAAAGTTCACACATACACATCAATATAAAACACTTAAATTTATGATCAGAACGTATCGTAATTACAACTAAGTACAAAGTACACATCAATTCAGACATTAATTATGGTATGCTGCGGATTTAGATTCTCTATTGGGTTTATGAGTTCAATTTCTCATTCATAGGCTTATTTATGTATGTACAACATTTCTTTACATTTCTATTTCGATTTAAGACGGTTGAATGGCCCGTTCTTTAACTTTACCGTTTCGTTCTTTTTCATTTTCTTTGCGTTATTGAAGAGAGACTAACTAAAAGTATGATATATAGTAACTGATGATTGCAGTTCCCCGTCGATTGCTTTGTCAAGTATTATAACCGATCATTACGTGTTACATGCATGCACTTACTATCCTCACTTATTATTTTTATTACATTTAATACTTGAGAACAATGCCTGGCAGAGATCATAAATTCCACGTGTACAAGACGGTCGCACATATCACAGCAACTGTGAAATGCATAACGATTGTGTGACGATGATTTAAAGCTTTAAAATCTGTGTTGGCTCCTGTGCTTTACGAGAAGGAGAAGAGCAAAGGGTACAAAAAGAGAATATTGTGTAAATAAATTGATGAGATAAGGAAAGCAAAAATAAAAAAATAAAAAGGGGAATAAAAAAACAAACGAAAATCAATTCTACATTTGCTGCACGCATATGGGGCTTGATCCCCCACTCCCTCACTTATTTCGCTTGTCTTCTCTTTTCCTAGTAAAATCAATTTGCTTTCCAATTTATGAGAGGATAACAGACCAGAAATCAATTACAATTCCATCAAGGAATATTTGTTGTTCATGCAGCCTCATTGTTAAGGGATTGCATATAAATGGTTTTATGGTTACATTGAATCCTAATAAGCACGTTGGTGTGCACTTTTCAATTAGAACTTATTCACCAATTTTCCGATTATCAGACCTGAAATTTCCAATTTAACTCTCAGTGCATTTGCTTGTGGAGAAGCAATGATTATTGTTGTTATTATTAAACTAACACACGGACATTTCAAGGTAACTCTCATTGTCTATAGATTTCGAAGGCAGTTACTCTCTTTTTGAATTCTTTGGAAATATATTGAAGTGTTGTCACTTACCGCCACTATTCCCAGCATGAATCAACATTTGATTATTTAAGTTGTCATATGGAATCAGAGCTGCATTCAATGAGGTTTCTCGTATAAGTTCCGGATAGTTTTCTATTTCTGCCACGCATTTCAGTTGTAAAATTTTACCGGCATGAAAGAATCGTGGGCCACTTAGGTAAAAGTGTACTTGCAATTTTTGTCGTCGCAATATGTAACCATGTGCTGATATGCTTGTATCTACATTCGGTTGTAGTTCGCTTAGCGAAGCCTTGTACGGTACAAAATACATACATAGGATGAAATAATTATGAAAGTCTCGTTTATGTGAAGCTGAAAATGCTCCGTTGCAAAGAGTTCATGTTACTTACAAGTTCCCCATTAATAAACCATGTCAGTTTAGTCGGCAGACTCGAATAATCAGAGGTACAGATTGCGCTCAGAAAATCTTCCATACGATACATTGGATTAAAACTTTCAATTAAAGGATCACTTTGAGGTAACGCTATTAACAAAGAGCAAATAAACGATTAATTTAAGGTTAACGTTTGGTTAAGTTTTGGAACGAAACGAATAAGAATAGTTAATCATTCACAATGTTTCTACATCCAACTGTAGGCAGCATCGTCAGCAGCAACATCTGCCCTCAAGAATTCAAATTCGATGCCTCAAGGATACGATTGACTAAATTTGGCTTGTTTTGCTTGACTTGGTTTGACAAATGGTTCGCATGACAAATTGGACAGTGATTGCACATCACTCAAAGGAGAAAATCAAGTGCAAAGGACGGCGTAATGAATCTCTTAAAGCCCAATGCGTTTGCTTAAGCAATTGTGCAAAGTTTCAAGGCTTAATATCGTGATATACCTTTCATTTCAGATAATTGAGTGGGTTAGTTGGGATGCCCGCATCTTGTTGGAATCAATAGTAATACTAACTAATAACTCGGATGTGAAAGAACTTAATTTCGTATCAAATGTCAGACAAAAAATGAATGCTCTTTGACTAGTCATCAACGCGTGTTGTTGGTCCCTTCATATCTTTATGATCTAATAATTAGACGATATATCAAAGTTGAGGCATCAATGCTCAGCATCTCTGCAATCTAGGTTTCCAAAGAATCTCTTTCTGTGCAGAGCTCGCAAACTTGCTCTTAACATATTTAGAACCATTTCGTTTGCCTTCGTCTTAGATCGAACGCTTTTCGCTTTAGTAACTCCTTAACTTGTTCTGTTACGAAGTGAATTTTTTAAAGAATCATGCAAACATAAATTATAATCGAAATTTTTAATTTCTTTTGATTTTCAAGGGAGTGGCGCTACATATTTTCATTACTTTTAATGCAAGTACAAGTACATGTGAAAGGTTTAGAGAAAAAATTGTTTTTCTATCTGCACGCGTTTACTTATGCGTTCCATTTTAATTGCGCTTAGTACACCAGAAAATTCAAATTTAATCACGAAAAAGGACACTTATGAGGATATGTACGTCAAACAGGCTTACCTGCTACGGTCATATTATCCTCTTTGGCTGCCAGCTGAAAATGTGGCGCGTCACCCGACACCTCGCACTTGTAGACACCTGATGACTTGGCGCTAAGCATACTTAACTCAACACGACACGTTGATTCATTACAAAAGTATTTACCGTCGGGCATTTGCACACCAACAACCGGAAATTTTATATAAACCGGATGCATCATAGGTGAATATCTGCAAATAACCGAAGGCATCGCACAAAAACAACGAAAAATGTATGAAAGAACACAAAAAAAAAAGAAAAAAAAAAGCCAGGAAAACGAGAAAAGAGACAAAAGATAAAGACAACATATAAAACCACAAAAGCTCATATGAAAGCATGTGTTATCTCTCCGTATAAATATTTGTTTATTAATAAATAAATATTTTTAAAATCCTTAATGCATATTAAGTGTGCATGTGCGTGAGTGTGAGCACGAGTACGTGTAAATGTTTATATGCATCATCATCATAATGTTTGTGTTTGTAACTTTTAATCATTTTACATTTTATATCATTTTATTATTATGCTCAGTCCATACCTGAAAAATTCCATTTTATCCTTATACCATTTGACAGAGTTCAAAGTGTGGCCGCTCATATCGTAGCTGCACGATAATGTAACGTTATCACGAAAATCAACAATTTCCGGCACATTTAAATCAGTCACAAACAAACTCCATACGCGTTGTATATCTACAACATATAAACACGTAATTCGCATTCAGATATCATATATGAATATATAATAATGTGTACAGTACTTTGCACTTGGATGAACGACTAAAGTCAATAAATGAAAATCAAAAAAAAAAAAAAAAAATGTGAATCGCCTCCGATGTTAGTAGTCTGGCAATTTATGGCAAGGCAAGGGTTTCATTACGAATTCATTACCTTGTAATCTCCATTTTAGTCATGTCGCGCTTGATTACTTTCATGAGAAAATGCTGTATTAAACGGATTTTCAAATATTTTCTTTTCCTTTTTTTTTTTTTTTTCTTGTAAACGAGACTTTATGTGCAAAAGAAAGATCTTTCGTTGCTGGAAGCAAAGGTCGTTATAGAGACAAACTACTGTCTCTGGGTTCATTTATTTGTATATACATGTGAAGGAAAATGTAATTTATTGAAATTGTTTCGCTATAGTAGCAAAAATATTTTACTTTCATTTCGACCGCTTCATCTGGGTATTTAAAAAAATATTAACAATTTTTTTTTTTTTATTTCAGAAATCCGTTTTAATTAAAATCAATCATTACGCTTTGTATGATTTTTTTATGTTAAAAAAATTAAATTTGAATTGATTCAATTGCTGTAAACTGATTTCAGACTTTCCCAATCAACGATTAAATACTTGAGTCTCGCAATCCATTTCGCATTTTCAAAAATTACCTTATATTACTTCTGACCTTTCACATATTCACACACGAGTATACATTTACACTCGATCTATCGTGTTTCAGTTAATTAAACTATCCTTGCACACATCGAGAACAGATGTTAGTCGGATGTTTATCAAATAGTTTATCCAAAGTTTGCAAAAGTTTCTTATAACTCATACGAAGTGTTGAAAGCGATTAGTAATAGTTGTTAGTAATGGTTTCCTTGTAATTTTTTCTCCATTGTAGGATATGCATGGCTACACTCTGACCGCGTTATATTATAAGAATAGGTCAAGTTTACGGCAATGTTTGTGATATCTAGAAGGACTCACTGTACGAGAGTTACAAACAAGGTCTCAATTTTATGCAATCGACTTGCCGCCTCCATTCTTCCGAAACGAGTTTCAATAGATGACAAGCTGTCGTTCAGCTTATCAAAGTGTCATTTAGTGCACTGCATTTTGGTCTGTTTGGGAAAAATGGGAAATAAATGCAGCTGTGGCTACGGAAGCAGAAGACGGTTTGCGAAATTTCGTGCGTAAAATTTTAGTCTTGAAGACGATGTACAGGCCCCCCATCCCCAGCAAAAACCACACAGGAATGGATCTTTACCTTGGGAAAGCATTTTCTATTCTCCATATCTGTCTTCTTCCGATAAGCACTTCTTCAGATCGGTACAGTCACAGGTAGCAGATCTGTGGCTTAAAGAAGTGCGGAAATGGTTTGGTTTCACCTTGAAACTGCAAAGCTTCTACCACGGGGGCATACGCAAGCTATCTGATACGCGATAAAAGGGCACGGGGAGCGATGGCATCAAAGCCATTTTTTTATTTAATTCTATTTTTACGGAAAAGTACCAAAAATTTATTTGCACACCTAATATTAAGAATCATTTTCTAAATCATCTTAGATTTCCGATATCTGCCCATGTAACTTTTAGTATGTCATGATGAAAGTTGGCACACAAAGTGGAGATAGAAAAGAGGAATATTTTATTTTATTGATTCGAAATCTCTCACTGAACACACACAGGAATACATGTACCGTATGGCGCCTGTATGGAGTGTTTTCAAACGGAGCGATTGCCTCGCTCGTGTTAAAGCAATCAAGAAACATTGTTAAAAAAGCGCATTCAAATTCATGCTCTACATTTCGAGGGAAATTATGCTTGATTTGTAATCTCTTCTGCTGATGTAACAGATAGAACACAAGTGGAAACTAAATTAATTTTTTAAAGCAATTTTTTTTTTGTTGTTTTTTTATCAAAATCGCGAGCAACAAAGTTATCACAATCAGATGTGTTGGTGAAAATTTAATTTCATAAAATGAACTTTGCCACCAGCCATTAGCTGTTGTTCAGAACTAATTCATGAAAGTACGTATTTAGCTCTTCATGCGAAAATAATAATATTATTATTATCATTGTCTGTTCTCTTCTATCGTTTTAATTCTCTATGTGATGTTATTTATAATGTTTAGTTATAATGTTATTAAATGTTTTATTTTTTTTTTCCTTACGCTCATAATTTCATTTAGAATTATTTTCATAATAAAATTATTGTTTGTTTAATCTGGAATTCTCTTTGTATATATTTTATGATATGCGTACCATAATACATACAAATAGCAATGATGTTATGCTTCCAGGGCATACATGGTAAATTGAACTTTGGCAACGAATTGCTTTTTTGTCCTCTCATTAAATGTGACTAATAAAAAAAAATTAATTTTTTATTTTTTCGCATACACAGGAGACGCTTAAGCTTTAATATGTCTGCAGGCGATTTTATGTGAAACATCATTATATCATATATCGGAGGGGAAAAGCAATCAAAAGTGTTGCTTCGCTTCGACTGAACCTCCAAAGGATTTAAAACACACTATTGTGAGAAAGTAGTGATAAATCAACAAATGTTCATAGGTTCAAAGCCTTTTTGAAGTTCGCTGTTTTCTAAGGTTTCTTTCAGTGATCTTTAGGCAAACGCAGAACGTAAGCATTTTGGCCAATGAGGGAGATACAGTTAAACACGCTCTAAAGCAGAACTTCTACTAAGAAACGGATGATCTGTTTTTCTTTTGTGTGAATAAGTTTGCGGTTACGCAAAATATTATTATGAGATCTTTTTGAGGCTATACGTGCATGAAAGAGTTGTGTTATTAGGCATTTCAATGGCGTTTCTTAAATTTCCAAACTTTGAATTTGCTTTATGCTTACGTATCATGTTCCCACTTGAAGTTTCGAGTTGGAGGCTTGAGTTACTTTGGTGTACTATTTACTGGGACAAATTCTGGTGCATGTGCATGCGAGTGTCTTCCGCTTAATCTCGTTATGATTCTTTTTTTTGTGCTTTACTTGCTCTGTTTACATTCTATTAAATTTCAAGTGTTTTTGTTTTCTATTCTCTGAATGCAATTTTCCAATCGGCAGATACGCTTGATGCCTCTTCAAATTAATTCACTTTTGTTTATACGAAACTGCACGGAAGTATAAATTGAGATAAGCTCTTGGTTGCAATTGAAAGCAATTTCATAATTTCTTTCCAGCAACCTACAATCCACTTTAATAAAATTTATGGAGCAAGAAGGCAAACAATATGCTTTGCTTTAAAAGCGTTACCGGGTCGCGTTCAATTGATATTTTTATCTACGCATTAATGTAATATTGTTTTCTTCATCCCCACATCAAGTAAAGTTTAGTTTTCTCACTGTGAAGTTAGTATTGAGAAATGTGTTCCAAATAGATTCCTTCTGTTAAACTTCTGATCAGATTCAACGATCGAAGTCAACGTATTCGCATTTCCAAATACATATCGCACAAAAACTTTTCGCCGATATGTTTCGAAACAGTTCCGAGAAATAATTAATGGGTCAGAAATTCTAGTCTTCAATATTTGCAAGCATACGCTTTGATGGATAATGTGTAATATGTGTTTGTTGACGAAATCTTCTTATTTTCTTCAAATAAACTGATTGCGCTGAGCCGAATGGAAGCGCTCTGTAAATTTTTCAATTTTAATGCCTTGCTTCCCTAAAGATTTATGCGTAACTTTGTGAGAAAGCGCTAAACACAAGCATTTATTTACAAAGCCCTGTAACGTTTCCACTTTCTTTTCAAGCAATTCACAGATGAAAGTAAAAATAAAGAAAATTTTTCTCATGGTAATCCCAGAAGCGAGACCGACTCAACTGCGTCCACGGAGTTCAAAAAATATCCATAGAAGACGTTAACATAAAACTTGAAGAAAATGTTTAACAGGACCCTTAAAAACGTCAGGTGGAATATTGGTGAGGAGCTCTTCGACGATAAGCAAAACATCTTACTTATTATTATTATTATTATTATTATTATTATTATTATTATTATTATTATTATTATTATATAAATTTAAGCAGAGAATAAATTCTAAGACTAAAGTCTTAAAGCACTAGCATCTAAGACTTTCGGTTTCATTTTTATTAATATTATTATTATTATTAAAAACTCTACCGCACTTGAGATTTGAATCCATGACCATTGAATTGCTTGTCTGAGTGGCCGAGTAGGCAAATTCTTACTTCGAAAAGATCTACGCTAGAGAAACATATTTAAAATATACAAAAAGTTGTTGAAATACGCAGGTAAAAAATTAAAAAAGTTGTGACCGAAAAACGGGCATGTCCGTTATCAACACAACGCTTGAGAACTAATGTATTAGAATTAATAGAGACAAGTCTGGAGATACACAAGGTCCCATTCTAACGTATTGAGTTTGATTGAAAAATGGTAGAATGGGGTAGAGAGAGAGAGAGAGGTAAATCTATTCTAGAGCTTCCTTTGTTTGTATATTTAGCCTTCATCAAAGAGTAATCCATTTATTCAAATAATCTACGTATAAAAAAAGCCGATACACAGATCCATCATTTTCGTTTGGCATGCGGTATAAAAAAATTGAAGAGTAAAAAGAGGAATTACTTCTCCTTTGTAAGTGAAATTCTAGGATTCAATGAATTTTTGAATTTTATATTGAAAGAAAATGTATTGAAAGCTATAAGAAAAAAGCTGCTTAGCCATTTTCCAGTAAGCGGGTTTATATAGTTTCCCTTCATTATCTCAGCATGCCATAGAATGTCTTATGGGCCTGCACGCAAAGACAATTTACATGACAGGCTATAAAAGCTGTAAATGTCAATTTTTGAAGTGAAAACGACATTCTAAAGAAACTGCGTTTTTCTAAAAGTCAATCTATTAAAATTCTGAAGAATAAAGAACACTTCGTGGCCAGTCACGGGCAAAAGCGATCTTTCCCATATGGCGAGTTAGAGTTGTGCAATATTATTGCAATCCTTTATATTATGCATAAAGAAATTGTGACGTTGGGCGTATGAGTAATAATATCCTTAGAAAAAACTTGAATAAAAATATTAGTCATACCACCGGAGCATAAAGTTAAAATATACGCATATATGTACATTATTGGGTGTCTTACCAGTGAATAGTAGCGTAGCAACCATAAATAGCCAGTAATCCATTTTGTTGAACTGTATGTTGAGCTGTCGGTGTGGACGAATGTTGCCCTAGGTTTAATTTTAATAATTACTTATGTAATTTTCTTTTGTTTATTTATGAAATCGCTTTCAATTACTGTTTAGAGGGCGGATTAAGTCCACAGCACAACGGCAAGGTTTTATGTCATAATTATTCGCAACGCAAACTTATTTACAGAAACAATAAATATTTAATTATCCATGATATGCAGAGAAATGAAAAGAAAAGAACAAGGCTACGTTCGCTACGTTTATTATGTACAGAGAAGTATTTGTTTTTTGCCGTAATATGTAAACATTACATGTTTTTGTTGAATGCTGTTTTAATGAATGACGCTTCAGAAAGTAAGTGTTTGAGTGCAGTTTTCACTTTTTGCTTTGCTTAACTTTCACTAAACAATTTACTTCACATAAAGGCCTATAATTTAATTATGCTCGGGGTTGTTGTTGTTGCTGTTGTTGTTGTTGTTGTTGTTGTTGTTGTTGTTAGGCGATAAACTGAAGCACTTTTGCTTTACAGGCATTTTTATTCGCTTACCCTTTGAAGATTTCAAACAATGACTATATCATTATAAAGTGAATGAATGTTTTTTAAGTTCGGTTAAGAGCGTTAAGTGGCTTGTTGCTCATATTCGCTTACATTTCTTCGGAACGTTTCCCACATACGTATATATATACATATATATATACACATGCATGTATATGCATCTATAACGTAATGTATAATCTCATGTGTGTGCGCGTGTGTGCATGTGTGTATGTGTGTGTGTATGCTTCCCTTTTTTTGAATGCGTGTGTGTATGTAATTGTAAAACTGTATATTCATAAACTTTAGCATTTATGCCATTATGGCACCTTTAAGTCGCTTTCAGCGTAAACGGGGACAGACGAAGAGCCGAAGTGCATAAAAGGGCTCGTACCAACATCTACATATGTATATGCAATTGCAGACTTGCGAGTCTGTGCGAAATTTTACACTTAAATCTGTAAATTTTTCTTGTTTTTTCACCCATAAAACTTTTTATTTTATTTGTTATACTTTTCCTCGTATATATTTTCTCGCTATCATTGTATACACAAACTAAAGCAGCAATCATCTGAATTATTTTAAGGTTTTGTTAAATTTTCCTTTGCCTAAGCACATTATGGATTGATTGGTTGGTTGGTTGGTTGCCTTCTTTTCTTTTGCAATATTTTAAAAATACATTATTTTCACAGTTTCATTTAAATAATTGACTTAAACCGCATTTGATTTATCGTACGTGTCGTTCATTGCATTTGTTATTCAAGTATTTACTCTCTTTCTCGCTCATTTCGCCATTGTTCTATCGTTTTCGATGATTGAAGATAATTCACAATTTTCCTACTTAGCTTTTGTTTTATTGGAATAAAAAACAATAAAATTTCCTGCGTCATGTATATATGACAAGTACTGACTGTTCTACTGAGTGTTAACGCAGCGACTAAAATCTCAAATAAATTTTGATGCTGTTTCACGTCCTGATTTTGTGCTACTTTCATCCGCCTCTATTCAATCTCTGGAGCATTTTTATCGCAAACAGAGCCGTATCTGAAAGCTTTATAGGATGCTGTATAAAATACAAAGTTCTCTTCTCTTCTCAAATTGCTTTATCAAGGCTATCTCTATATTATGCAGAGTTAAAGAGAAGAACGACGAGAAAGAACACGATGTAAATGTTAATTGAAACAACAGAATAGTAAATGTTATGAAGCAGAGTAACATTCTTTTGTTATAATTTTATAACTCTGTTAAATTTATTTAAGTGCACTTTCCTTCTGCAAAGCGACACATGTTCTGTCCGACATGTGCACTTTGCAGTCGCTTTTACAATATTTCTACAAGGCTTGCTATGTTCTGTTGAGTGACTCGGTCAGAGTTCTGCATATTCTGTTGACTTTTTAGGAATACGTCGACTGTTAGTGTAATGCATAATGTTTAGCACAATGTTGAGCATGAAAATGATTGGGTTTCAAAACAATAGCATTTATGTAATTGTGTAAAAAACAACTTTCCTATATATAATTATATTGTAATTAATTTAGCCAAAGAAATAAACTGTAAGACTAAAGTCTGAAAGGACTAGTATGTAAAGCCTATCGGCTTTATTGAAAACTCGAGGGCACTTGAAATATGAGCCCACGCCCTTTGAGTTGTTAGGCGACTTTGTCTGCCAACTCTCGACCACTTGATTTCTTTGGCGTAAAAGTATTGTGAAAAACCATTTGTTTCAAATTTTGTATTGTCCCCTTAAATGCTTTGAGCGAAATCTCCGGAAGGTTACTCATCTTTCTTGCCAAGCAGTGAAAGAGTGTGTATTCACACATTTATTAGAAGATATATCAAACTGTCCTGTTCACGGTGTGGTCTCAAATTTAATCGCTTCGGACGACGGCTCAATAAACCCGCGACAACGAAATTTGCACCGCCGCTTAAGAAACCCAGAACTAGAAGCAAATTCTTCCGGTGATGGAAAAATGTTAAACTTTGAAATTTGACTAAGATACTATATGAAAACCTACTAAATAATTCAGCTGATCGACAACAACACCCATATAAAGGCACATTTGAAAGAATTCAGAAGAAGAAAGTGGTGTCGGCCTCACGTATCTTTTCCGAAGCTTTGCCCTGGGCTAGCTTTGCAGTATCTATTGCCTGATTCTATGCGCCAACAGCTGATCTTTATGCACAAATTATAGATGCGGTGATCTGCTATTGGAACACGCATTAAATGCTTTCAACTTCATTTGCCATTAAATGACTGTAAGAGATTAGGAAAACTAGTAGCATGCACTGTCAGTTTGTGTAACTGACGAGCGCTAATGGGTTATTAGCCCGTATACATGGCAGATGTTATGACTGGCAGATAAGTGGTGTCACGGCTCCTTCCCTTAGTTAAGTCGATCTAGCCACCGTTATTTGACTGTATGGTATAATGGATGATTGTATGGTTAGAATGCAAAGTCTGTGAAGTGATGCTCTAACGATTAATACACAGAAGGAATTGCTTACAGTGAAACTTTTTACACAATAACAAAATAAATTTTGAATTTTAGTATTGAAGAATGAGTTTGCAAATATTTGATTTCGTTTCTAATACATTTTTATGGCCTTTAACACCCATATATGCTGTGCCAAGTTCTACAAAAAGGAGGTAAAATAAGAAAAATGTAAGTAAAGACGTATTATTTGGCCAACACTTTAAAGTTTTCTCGGTTTTATAATTGTGAGCACTTCAAGTGAATGTGAAGAGAACGAGAGAAAACAATATGGAAAAGAAAAATCAACTAAAATAAGTGGTTTCGTATAAATACATGCATGCGCATACATGTCGTACACAAATGCTACATTTTTTCGTGCATAAGTAAATAAGTAAAAAACCCTTTAGTACTATTAAGAGAAACTTAATTCAACAAAAACAGACAAACCTTTGGTTTGGGGTGAAAGCGAATCGTTATCACCCTCCTTACGATAAACATTCAAAACAATTTCACACAAAACTGTGACTACAGTTTGATTTTGATGGCGTGCAGGAAACATTTCTTTGGACTAACATGAGCTCAAATAGAAGAAAATTTTAATTGACTCGTCAGAAATACAATAATGCAAGTATTACAACAAAGTCAGCATACTTTCCTTTTTAACGCGACTCTGCATGCTTGAAAGAGTCATCAAAGGCGAAGGATGGATACATGTGTACGTATGCATTGATTTATTTGTCTGTACTACTCTCCTCTTACAAAAGTAATCAAAAGAAATTACTTCAATTATTGAGTATTGCATTCCGGTGGAAGCTGTAAAATCAAATATCTTCCTTAATGTGTGAAATTGATCTCGGAAACAATTTCACACATGTTTTTAGGCCTACAGTTGTGCACAAGCAATCGGAAGGCATTCACTAACCTAACGACCTTTACGCAGATATATCGTAAGTATTTTTCTCAGAATTTTACTTCACATGTTTTTTTTTTTTTTTTTCAATTTCATTTCTATGTAAGAGGATTCAACAGGTACTCTGTGTTAACACAATTATGAAAACAAAGTTTTAAAGAAAATGGAGATAGAGAGATTCGTTCGCCTTAGGCTGCATCTTGCATATCTATCTATTCTCCTAATCATATATGTAAATCTTAAGTACTGTGACGATTATTCGCAACCGTTTGACGTTTGTCCTTAACTTGCAATCAAGTATAAAGGGAGACTGTGTTTAAGTGAGATCAATGTACTTATATAAGCTAGCACCAATAATTTTTGAAATGGGAATCTTTCGTTCCAAGTACAAACAGTGTAGTAAGCCGAGTCGGACGGTTAATAATTCTATATGCCTTGCCTAATGTAATTCTTTGTTTATTTCTATGATTAAACCTCGACAATTATTGGTTTGTCATCATGTGAAGGCATACTTTCTATGGGAGATCGTATAGCAAAGAGAACCCAAAACGTGAACTGAAGCGACTCAAAGTTAGTAAATACTATACTTATTCACACAAAGAGCATAGGGTAGAACAGTGCATCCGTCCACCCATTCGACACATTGCTAGTATGTTGTGTTCTACATATCGTCTTTCGAATTTGTGAAATATGATCCACTATTGCGTAGTTCTAGGGAAAGACTACTACTACTGCTATTCTATAAGGTCCTATTCAAAATTGGAAACTAAAAGTTATGCAAGTAATGAAAAAACTTAAATTTTTCAACTTCTAGGTAATAATGGACGGCCATTGGTCCTCTTTTGGCTGAATGTCAAGCTTCACCTGGTGGCAGTGATACGCGGTTTGGACGTCGTAATCGCGATTGGAGCAGACGAAGAACGCAATATTATTGGATCGACAAGGAGATAGATAACTGCAGATAAAAAAATTCGAAAAGTTGAGATTAAAAATACGTTTCATTCATAATAGTATTAAAGAAGACTTCTCGAGGTCTCTGGTGCATCATATCACGTGTTAGCAACATGTGGCAAATCTAATACATTCCCTGTGATGGATATAAAAAACTAACAGCGGATTTAACGCAAAGCTTGTTATGCTTTATTAAATATAATGCCTCTTGCCCTTCTTTATGCGGTACATTGTTTCTGTTCCCCTTACACTTACGGAGCGCGCATGAGGTTAACTGTTGTCATATTTTATGTATTTTTACGCGCGACGTCAAACATATCCAAATACTGATAAAAAACACTACATATAATTTGTTGCTGTACGTGGTTTCACTCCACAGACGTATTTAAACATTTTCGTGTGTATATGTGCTGCAAACAGCATTATCTGCATATTATTTTTCTGTGCATATACATATATCGGAACATATAGCATAAACCAAATATATATGTTTTTACATATACGAATATTCGGTCTGATGG
The DNA here is from genome assembly GCA_000688715.1 of Glossina pallidipes. Taxonomy (NCBI): domain Eukaryota; kingdom Metazoa; phylum Arthropoda; class Insecta; order Diptera; family Glossinidae; genus Glossina; species Glossina pallidipes. The sequence goes on along the minus strand of KK499792.1, from coordinate 395,860 downwards.
TTTGATGTACAATTGATTGCTGCTTCAATATAAAGATCTGCTTGCGATGCCAAAATGTGTGATTTCAATAACAAAAAATTAAAAAGAGAACACAAAAATAACAAAATACTTGTACTCGTATCCTCCCACGGTATATTCCACAGGTTTTGACATTTTATTACAGTATATGGAACATATACGAAAGAACGAAACGCAAAAGTGAAAACAAACAATATCGGATGTTGTACTGGGAGTGATCAGTTGACAACTAAAAATAATAATGCGTTGGAGCTAAGTGAAGGTAACGAGGAAAACATAAAAAAAACAAAACATTGTCTGAACTGGAAATTCCATTGGAAACGGTAATGTCTCTCAGAAGGTGTACAAAGTAAACGACCCTATATGCAAGAACTTAAAGTGTGATTGAAAAGCTTTTAAAAAAGTACTAAAATGGCTGGTGGTCGAAATATACGATTCACGGAAATTGAAGTTGTGATGATTTTTGTGGGGAGGGTAGGTATTTTCTCTCAATTGCCTTGGGGCTTTGGGGGCTGATTGGCTTGTACGTTTTCGTTAGCTTTTGCTTTTGATTCTGGTACATGGACTTTGTTTATACAATTCTTGCTTTGCTTGATGCATAGCCACTAAAACAAGTCTTTAAGATGTTGTCATCTTTTCCCGTTTCGAAATTGATTAATTAAAAGAAAGCAAGAGATAAATGAAGAGTCGGTGGCAAAGGCAAAGCCAGCAAAATATTATTAATCTTTAGATGCGTTTTAAGCATTCATACGTCCTGGTACTAATTCGGAACTACAGCGCTTCCGACATTTTTCTGTCGTATTCAAGCTCTGTCGGAGCTAGGAAAGCGCTTGCTACGCGAAGAAAGGGGCAAGCGAGGAGAGAGCGGCAGCATGACTGTCACCAGCGTCTTTGTTGCTGTTAATACAAAGAGCCACGTAGCTCTTTCCATCACTATGCGGTTGGAATTAGTTTAAGCTATCCTGCCTGGATGATTTGATAGTTTTAATAAGCTTTTATTAGCTTGTGCCATTGCATTTCTTGCTGGTGATAGTACTTCCTAGTGGTGGCTTCGTTGTGAATTAGGTTAGGACGAATCATTTGAAAGGGCCTCGCAAGTATTAAGATTCATCGTTGATAATAGTGATTGGGACAGACTTCAACATGGCTTCTTTATCCTTTCGACCATCGTAAATTATCCACTTTTCCTCAATCATAGTTATCTAGCAGCCCTCCCCTTCGAAATAAATAGGAAAACTAACATGTATACCCTTTGGCGCTTCTTTGATATGTAACTTGAACCTAATCGAAACACAAAAAATCACGTCCTTTATACTTCAGTGGGATGAATTGTGCTCCTGCGGAAAACTTAAGTCAAGTGATCTCGAATACGGAATTGTACTAGACACGATCTCTGTTATTGTCGTACGCCAATGCTGACAAGAGAATTTGCTCGATACATTAATAGTGTACTTTGCACGAAATATGGCAGTAAATACAGAGATCCTTTGCTCCATCGCACGCAACCTACTCTTCGCTATGTTCCAATCGAGAGTAAATGTTTTCAATTATTGCATAATAAATTAGTTTTACTATTTAACGAAAAACGTCAGCTAATTGTTGCACGCTACAATATACTCTGCCTAGCACGTTGTCTTATATTTTCATTATCATTATAGAACCAAACGAGAAGCATGGATCCATGAACGAATAAATATTTGATTTCAATCTCTTGCATTTATAAAAAAATAAAAACTGCTACCTGGACATAATAAATTAAGTGTTTCGTAACAATGTTATCAATCATTTACGTACCTAAGCTAACGTATGTGTGCTTGAGTGTATGACATTTTAGAACATTCAAAGAAAAGTTTCTCCATTAATTTTTTTTTTTTGTTTTTCTTTGCTTTTCTCGTTTTTCTACTTAGTAACGTAACTAACCTTTCATCAAAATGTTGCTACGCATGTATAGATATGAGAGATGAAGCACATATTCATATTTATGTGGATAGTTACTGATACGCAGAGCACTTTATATGAATGCATCATGTGTGCGTGTGTGTGTGTGTGTGTGTGTGTGCATATGTATAACAACTCATACAATAAGTCTTGATAAATGCACAAACTAGACTAGACTAGAATAGGCAAGCAAAACGTACGTACGTAATATCTGCAGAATTTATAACAATTTCTTTGTGCTTGCGTAACCCAAAAAGTTAAATAGAGAAAAAGAATATTAAAAAGAAAGGAAGGAAAAAAAAGGATGCCATTCTATAACAACGTTGTCCACAGAATAGCAAACGCACGATCTAAGAATAAATACGCATACATACGCAAACGTGCCACTACTTTGTATACAAAAAAGTTACGCACAAACATATATCAGATCATGTGTAAGAATCTGTACTTTCACATTTCAACGCCTTGTTGTAATTTGCAGTTCAGTCTAATATTAACGCAAAAGTATTGAGCCTACAAACATTCCAAATTAATTGTGGAACTACAAGAAAAGTTCAAGGGTTCGCACTTTTTACACTAACTCATCATGCAATGCTAAGGTATTCTTCGACGTTGCCATAACCAAGCATAACAGCCATATACGGTTTACGGTTATCACCATGCAACTGTAAAAAACTATGTCGGCGAGTCCAGGTACATTCATCCAACACTGTCACAATCTTTATGATTTTCTCTTCACAGCAATAATGCGTTTTTCTGCTTCCACATATAAAAATGATATGTTCACATATACAGAGTCCTGAAGTCCATTGTTCTGGTTGTGTGTTACTGACATTGTAAAATCAAAAGAAAGAATGGAACGCATACACAAATAAATTTCATTTATCTGCGTACATATGCATATGCACTTTCACCGCAGTGTCTTTCCATGTATTCGGTACAATGCATGCTTATATTTATGGTATGCTATATAGACTTCACCTGTTTTCCTGAAAGTGGGCAAACATTTTCTAACACACAGTAGAACTTTCAGAGAGAGGGAAAGCAATTGCGAGTTCATTGTTAGCATGCATTCGGGTTTTTGCGATTTTATATTATAGTAAAGCAGATTTTGCTTGCATAGCTGCAATCATCTGTCATGCTTTCTTTTAATCATGTTAGAATAATAGCTGAATGTACTATGTGTGTATGTATTTGTTGTTGTCCTGGTTGAAACAAAAAAAGAAAGCTTTTCGGGTTGGTTTACACCAAACTTACACATACAGCTGCAAGTATAACGTTGTTAAGTTACTGAAGACAACATGCTCAGCTAACAAATTTTTGACAGTTTATCCATCTTTATATGCGTATACGTGTGTGCACATAAAATATCAGAGACGTATTGCTTTCGCTCCAAACTACGAAGAGAACAAGTTTCAATTAAATCGTAATAAAGCAGAAAAAAAAAGAAAATTTCATAATTAAAAAGTTAACCTTCAAGGCAATCACTCTTCTAGTTTTCTTCCAAGCCTTCATTAATACTAATTACAATTCATGTGACTTTTGCCGCCCCTAGGGCGATTATTAGTTATGCCATTGTGTTCTCTGTGAAAGCTACGTCACTGCACTCTCCTGTAGGTCGGTCAATAGCTATTAATTGAGGCAAATATTGATATTGCCTATGAATAGAGCGTTTCACTCTTAAATATTGTAAAATTTTTAATTTTCGACTAAATTATCCATCCATTTAAAGCTTTGTAATGGGAAAACATTTTTCAAATTAATAAATTTGTTGTTCTCTATACATGAAAGATAATATATTTACTTTCATCTAAAGGTGTGTTTACAATCTAAAGTTGACTGGGTTTGTCACGCGTGTAGTAAGCACTACTTGCTTAAGACTGGATAACTTAATAAAACCGCCAGACTCTGATGAGAAATCTGAACACAAACTAACCAAATAGTGACCAAAACTAGAATATGCACCATATTGATATTAAATTTTGGCGTTCTCATGATTTTCTAGCTATATAAGACCTCTCAAAATACATAGACGACGTACACAGGACGGACTATATACTCCTAAAAAACATCGGAAACAATAAGCTTTTTGCTTGACGCCGTAATTCACTTTGTAAGTCTACTGCTCTTCGCCTTCTCATTCATATGGTCCCGGTTGGCCAAACACTACCGCACTGTATCGACTTCAAATTCCTGAAAATCGATATGCAATGCTGCGCTGTGTTAATGCCGCAACGGTAATTTTTGTTCGCTGAACGCAAGCTGCCGCCACCGAAGGAATTTTGATGACAAGTTTGCATAAATTTCAAGCGTTGTTGAAACACATTTTGGCGTTACATCGCTATGCTCCCAACAGCAATCACATGCACCTACACGAAGCAAATTACAAAAAGACCTGGTCCCCCTTTAATTGCGCTTATATGCGCCACTTAAGTAGAGTAAAAAACAAAAACGTTTCTTCACTCTGAGCCAAGTTTTCGTGTTTCCGCTTGATTTACCCGATACACACACACTTTATTCGTGCATAACTTGATAATAATTTCTGCAACACGACACACATCATAAATTCGCTGTTCGAGAATAACTCAAGCCTCGCCCATGTCTTATAATTGCAAACCATACTCGTTGAAAAGCTTGCTTAAACAATTTGATATCGCAAGCCAAATATGGGTTCTTGCGGTCGATCGCGCATGTTTGTAACCTTAAGAAGATTGTACGCGCCACTAATTTCCTCTTGTGTTTTATGTATAATTTATTGGCGAATCTCTAGCAGCTTCTTAAGAGACACAAGTTTTAGTATATAATTGCCTTTGAATGCATTAAAAGCAGAATTTCGAGTTCGATAAATCACATACATAAGTGGAAATAAAAACTTTCAAGTTGTTCCAAAAGTAAAAGCCTTTCTTTAAGTGTCAGCAACTTTCAAAGGTAAATGGGAGAAAATTTCTAATAATCGATATTTTGAAAACTTTGCTTTTCATTTCAATCAGCCAGTCGTGAATTATGTTTCAAATACGTGTTATGTAAGAAAAAATCTAAAAAGGAAAATTTGTTTTATGCAATCGGGAAAATTTATTCGTCAGTTAATTTTTATTAAAGAAGAAAATCACAAATAAATTCAAGCCAATTAAATACGAAACAAAAATCAATCAAGATGGTGTGTGAGGATAACTTTAAAATTTCAATGTTCACCGCCTGGGCATTTACGACAGCATTTCTCGTTTTAGATGGGATCACGCGATGATTACACTTCCAAAGAAGCCAAACTAATTAATCAAGCAAAACGGGAATTGGCCAATGGCATGGACAAGGATCCCGTGGAAAAATTAAGGCTTATGTGCTATGCCAAAGGAGCTAAAGGCATCTTGGGCTTGGCCAGGTATATAAAGTGAAGTCAGAGTCAAAACTTCCAACTGTTCGTAATGTCGTGTCTTTTTGCCTCTCTTTTTTTCCCAAAAATTTCAGGGCCTTTCGCAATATGGATCGCAACGGTGATAAACTTTTGCATGAGGAGGACTTTATTGATGGTATAAAGCAAGCCGGCCTACCCCTAAATGCAGATGAAAGTAAGTACATGTTCCGGCGGTTTGACGAGAACAATAACGGCTATATACATATGGATGAATTCCTAAACAAATTGAGGGTAAGTCAATAACGAATAAAATCCAAATGAAAAGTTCGTCTAACTGTTGCGATTCGTTGTAGCCCACGATAAATAAGAGCCGGCTCGACTTGATTGAGAGAGCCTTTCAGAAAATGGACCGTAGCGGTGATGGAATGATTACCGCGAAGGATTTAAAAAATGTGTACACGGTTAAGTACCATCCGAAATACCTGAGCGGGGAATTAACTGAAAAAGAGATACTTGGTCGATTTTTAGAGCACTTCGATACAAGCTGCGGCATCCATGATGGCAAAGTAAGCAAAGAAGATTTCCTTAACTACTACGCCACCATAAGTGCTTCGATCGATAGCGATGCCTATTTTGATTTAATCATGCGACAATCTTATAAACTTTAAAACAATTAACTGAGACGTACGTTGTTGATCATAAAATTTCGTTGTTTAAAATGCTATCGCTAGAATAGCACGATGTCCTTATTATATACAAATATAAATTTAAAAAAAATTTCACTGTCTTTTGTTCATCGAATTGTGGGGGCAGTAATCTAACGACCAGAAACTAATTGATGTAGTTTTGCATGATGTTGCATTTACCGCGGATTCACTAACATTTTGATCTTCGGACGTAGCTTACGCAAGAATTTAGTGCACGGTATACTGATAATTATTAACTAGAAAAGGCTTGAAATCTTCACAATGCAAATTCTAGCTAAACGGAAATGAGAAATATGATGGGTTGTGTGTGAGTAAGTTTGAAAAGCTTTGCAATCAACAGCAATACGAGCGAATAATATTAAGTAACAGTTTAGGCGAAATACAAGTAATGTTTCTGCTTAAGGGCCAAACGCAGAGGCAAAATTATGAATAGCATTAGTGCGCTACGTATGTTGTGGACGGTGCGCGAATGAAATTGAAAGAGCGTCTACTCGTTGTTATTCCCGTCAAAGATAAGATGTTAGATTTCTTTGATATCATTGGTGTCGAGAAATACGTCCGACAAGTATGATCTAATGGGAGAGATACAAATGGCCTTCAACTGTTACCTGTCCTTTGCTGAATTGAAGCCAATTAAAATCTTACGCAAAATGAAAGTTGACGAAAGTGGCGAGTGAACATTCTTTCCATTTCACAATCCTCGGTTTCGTCATCGAAGCTTTTCGGAAAATTAAACAACAAGATAGCTACTGTACATGTGTGTATACATCATTGGGCAACGCAATTAGACCGCCATAGAAATGTCTAATAACGAATGCCGGTAAGTTTATGCAAGAATTTCTTGCAAATCAAGTTACGGTTGTTTATATCCTTAAAACAACAGCAACGATTTTAGCAAGCAATTCTAAATGAAATGCAAACATCGCTACGCACAATCACACTTATGCAAGTGTGTTAGTTTTGTGGCTCAATTATGCAAATTTAATGCGATATGTGCGTTAAATATTTCAAATAATTCAAGTAATTAAATGTTCTTCTCGTTGACAGTTGTTGTCTTGATCTGGATTCTTGTCGTGGCGCCAGCTTGCCACGTTAATGTTGAAACACTATTAGTCCTTTATTAAACTAATGTCGTTGGGTGCTGCAAATGCGATTTCAAGTTGTTGCAACTAATCGCGACGAATAGTTTAACTGCAATTCGATACTCGGTTAAGTATGTGGAAGTTTCCTATGATTCTAAATTATTTAATGTATTTGATATTTTTATTCATTGCAATTGTTGAGTGAATTCGACATTTGTCCGCTGAATGTGAAAAGTTTACGGACCATATAGGAAAACTAATGCAAGTTTCTTTGCACTTTCTGGCTGCAGGAACATATCTTATGTTAAGATAGCCTCGCCAAGGTTTTCTTCGATTTTTTATAGATTTTTTATACTAAGATAGAAGGAATTATAATCAACAGAAACAACAATGGCTCCTATTAAAAGTAAGTTTTCTTCTTAGGAATTGGTTCGTCATGGAAACGTGGCAGTCATCACATAGGTATACTACACTTCTACTAATCGTGGACTGATTGTGATCTCTCCACTATTCCCCAAGAGATCTTAATAATATCATCCCCGATCATATCTTTTCTTGTTTGGTCTTGTTCTTCTTCTAAGGAAAACATTCCCGGTACGTTTACAGATATCGCGCAAAGAGTATGTATTTAATATTACAGTGCATGACGAATTTTAAATTTAATGAACACTAAGACATACTTTATGACAAAAGAAAAAAAGGAAAGAGAAACGCACGCACGCACACACAAGACACACATGCACATAGTGTGTTTTTTCATTAATAAATTTTAAATGAATTCCGGCAAATTTCTTGTATTCTGTTTGCATTTATTTCTTCTTTTTTTTTTTTTGTAATCTATTGCCCTAAATACGTTTATCAAGTAACGGATGTTACTATAAAAAGCTTTTAAAGCTGAACATGTAACGGAAATGACTGTTAAATGCAACAAACATATGTTTTAACGTTCAAACGTTTGGCAATTGTAGCTCTGCACAGCACACACTCATGCGTGCAACGAGTGATAAATTATATATATATTAAAAAAGACGAATAAAAAAAAATAAAATAAAAAAATTACATCACCCTTGGGGCGAATCTTCGATACCCACCATTCAAAATTTACAAAATTGGAATTAAGATAATATTTTTAAATTTTAACTTAAAATCGTCTGCTTGCTCACGCCTATTATGAAACCTGTTTTTGTACACAACAACTTCCTTTTTCCTATCTCAAGTCGAACAATCGTTCTGAGAGCACGTGATCGGTAGACGAGCGAGCAGCATTAAAGTGATTTAACGTAAGTTAATTAAGAATATACGCATCTCACGTGATCTCTAACATGCAAACCGGGAGGCATACTTGGCTTCCACCCGCTAAGCCTTGTTGGCTATAAAAACAAAGTTCATACATATTCGCAAACATGCATACAAGTGAAGGGAATGCACCGAGAATTGGAAATTAAAAATTAAACAAATTTTTAATAAAATTTTTCGAAAAAAAAAAACTAAAAAAACGTAGTTTTTTTTTTAGTTTATTATAAACGTATGGGAGGCAAACAAATAAGGAAAACGAAGGAAAGAGAAGCGATAAAGTTCTGTTAACAATCGTTTAAATAAGCCGAAAACAATATTTACCACATTCTGCTGTGTTGCTGGCTACTGGCTGCTGGCTGCTGGCTTTACTCGGATAGAACAGCAACGATTGCAACAACGGCAATAGCATCACCGGCAATAAAAACAACAACAGTAAGAGTAACACTACAACATCAATAGCATGAAATAGTGGAAAACACATGTAAACTGCTTTGTATTCCTAGATAAGTACAATGAGATGCACACACACACACTACACTCGAATGGGTGCGTCTCTATGCATGTATGTATGCATGAGAATTCTTTACACCACATATGCGGCGATATGTGTGTGTGCAAGCACGCGCAAGGAAGGAAACCAACTAACTACTTTCTGCTAAAATGGAACAAGAACCACTATCGCAAACAATACGCTCACAAAGAAAAGATGGAAGAATGTAGCGTGCTGAGCGCATTATATATAGAATCGTTATGTGTGCATTTTTAGATAGACGTATGTTACATACGTGCATATTTTGTAAGCTTTGCTATAAAAATTGTTTCGTATAAAATTTATTACTGGCTCTTGAAAACCATAAAAGAGGAAATTGTACATAACATCCTTGTTGTTAGTTTGTGTTTTCCTTTCTTTCTTTTTTTTGTTTTTTTGTTCTTTGTTCTTTTTTCTTTTCCCCTAACTATTTATCCTTAATCGTGTATGCACTTGTGAGTGAGTTTGTGTGTATGTGTTAATAATATTTTAAAATTGTCGAAAATTTTTGGCTAAATTTTTCATGTTTCATACAAAAGCATTTTTAGTTGTATAAGATAAATGGGTTCGTTACTCGTTACGGTATTAAACACTATATCCAACGTGCCGGTAGGGATGATAGTGTTAGTAGCTGCAATGTTTGGATTAATTTCTGGTAAATCTCTAAGTAATTGATATGCATGATATCGGAGAATAAATTGGTTTTTGAAAGCATCCTAATTTCCGTATCGTTATTTTAAGTTAATGAAGTCGCAACGACAAACGAATTCGAAATGCGAAAGCAAATATTCTGCGAATCCACCAGCTTGCTACCTAACAGGTAACTTCAGATATGTAAAATGTTTATATGCATTCCTCAACTCTCCCCTTTAAAACTACGATGGTGATCTCAAAACTTTGGCCGGAAAATCCAAATTTACGGAGAAACTACCTTTCGCTACTTCCGTCAGGACAAATTTAAAACATTTCTCTTTCCTTTTGACGACCTATTAACTACGAGTCGAAAAGGCGAGAGGCTCTTGCGTTGTGTTCGCCCATTCAAGCCACGAATGGTCGCTTTAAACAAATGGCAAGGACAAAGAACAGTTGCGGTGTATCCAGTTCTGTAGGCGACTCTTGTCAAGCTGAAAAATACCCACTCACGCCCTAATACTGAACTGAATTGTAGCGCTCTTCCTTATACACATGCTTATGGTTGGATTGTCGTCAATCAGAACTCTCTGATTGCGAGGTCATATTAAGCGGTTCCTTGGACCCTTTTAAAACAGAAAAGTTCCTCTTTCTGCAGCACTACAACGAGATAGTTCTCTTCCGGCCAAAAAAGGCCAACGTAATATTAGACTAGGAAGAGTTTCGATATCGAAATAAACACAAGACTGTCGGGAAATAAAAGCAAAAAATTTGTAACTGAATATAAAATGCTTTTGATTAATTATTCATGTTTGTTCGCTCTCATCAAAAGAGGCTACTTGGACGCATGCCAACAGCAAAGAAATTTTAGATTTATAAACACGAAATTTATTATTCAGGATGATAATGGACGAAGGGTTGGTTGCAGGCAGAAATACCTGTAAATGTTTATGTTTTCTATTACGTAAATATTACGTTGAAGAATTTTTAGCGTTTAACACTAAATATCTCGCATTTTGGAGCCGCCACAGCCGCTATGGTGAATACTAAGTACTATGTTAATTGCGATAAAAGCCTTACAGCTCACTAAAGCCATAAAAATATTGCCGGTAATTTGCTAGTAATAAATTTTCACACAGTTCAAAGCTCGAAATTTTCATGCATCTAATTATCCATAATAAACATACATATACGTCTGTACATACGTTCTATCGAAACTCACCTCTAAACCTTAGCTTAAAAAAACAAATGCCTAAATGTACATAAACACGCTTTTTGAAGCGCAAATAAACGCTTATATAAAAACGTATTTTTAGCTGATGTTTCAACATATATGCTAATAATATTTCAAACGGGGATATATAAACCAATAGAGCTCAACTCTTACCGAATATCGAATACCCAACATTGTAGGTCGCAGTTTTTTAAACTGGAGATATGGCAACGCCATTGTTACACTAGTTAACACTAAAGAACATGTCCCACTTATATGAGGTCGGTATGATATGAAGGCACACTTTAATGTCTCTCTGGATTCTTTCGACTATCAAAGCTCCGATTGCAGATAACCGCGAGGCAGATGCTGCGATAAAGACTGAACCGCATGATTGGATGCGATTGATAGAATGTTGCGCAGATGTGCCATGCGTGCGGAGAGAAAGGTTAACGAGTGCACGGACAGAGAAATAGAAGTTCGATCAGAGGCACAACTGGAAAAAGTTAAATGCTTTCACCCAATTTCAATATGACCGAAAATACATGTAGTAAGTGTGTATAGGTCATGGATTCTTCGATCTGACTTTCTATTGTGGAAATGACAAAATTGATACAATTCCAGGTGGTGTGAGTAGGCGGCATAATAGCATGTTCTGATTCATATTTTCTACGATTCTTCTATGAATGCCTGTACAAACTGTAGCATAAAATAAATATGTCTTTGTTCTTCTTTGCAATTATGAGGACAGCATGTGCATAAATCGCAATGCATATAAACATTGAAGCTCCGCTACAGTCTACCTATTATTGAATTACAAAAAAGAAAGCCTTGGGATTCTTACCAGGTCCACCTTATTTAAATACATCAATGATGACAATTACAAAACACGTTGTTGTAAATATTCGGAATCAAAGGATTTTTGTCTCCTGCCCAAAATTACACAAGCGGCTGCTAACAAAAGATTCGAATATAACCGAATAGAGTTTTTCATACGTTTTAAGCTTCAAAATTGAAATCCGCCAACTTATGCACACGTCGACAGTTTTAAAGTAAATTACAGAAATACTTTGTTTGAAGCAACAAATTATGTACCCGTCGCTAACAGACAAAGCCGTCTATTTATGTGCGTAGAATAGTTCGAAGCAGGAAAAGAAATGTTTCGGTTTAATTCGAGTCTTTTCATAGTTCATTTATGTAAACCAAGTCGGATAGTGTGCCGGTCAATTTCATTAGCTTTCTCAAGTTTTATGGCTCTTAGTATTTTAGCGCCTGTGTCTGAATTCTTACGAAGCTTCGTAAAATGCCTTTCTCGATGTAACAAATGAATTGATTTGGTTTAGAGGCCTATTGCTTTAAATGGTGACCAGGGAAATTTTAATGCCTCAACACACCGGTATTTTGTATTTATTGCATTAATGAGCGCACGTGGGTTGCGTAACGTTGCAAACTGACTACGTATTTCATTATAACTAATAATATTTCGTAATTTCATTAAATTTTTGCAAACTGAAACTGGACTTTTTTTGCACTTACATTACGTATGCAGGCAGGAAGCGTGCTCAATGCCAAACATGCATTCGAAGCATAGACATTTCAAAGGCATATTTAGTCGTTGTATGCATGCACGTGCGATTGCTGTCTATTTTTTTTTTAATTATTCGATTGTATATCAATATCGCCATGGAAGCCTGACATATAAATTGGTTTAATTAAAACGTAGTTTTGACAACTATTTATATGATTGTATTAAAGTGAGCTAAAAAAAAATGTTGGCATGAATTAAAAAAAGTTTTGAAACCTATTGAATTGATATTCAAAAACAATTCATCGTAGTTCTGATAAGCGGTGCCACTAAAATCATTTCGCACATTAATAAGGTGTCAATAGGTTGCACTTTTTAAACATCGTTTCGCCTGGAAGCGTAATCCCCGATATTTCTCTTAAGTCTATGTGCCTTTGCTTAAAACGTAAGCCGTCTACGCAATAGTTCATACCTTTGCCAATTTTTGCCAACATTTCATAGTTGCGCAACATTAAGAGATGAACAAAGTGATTACGAAAATTGAGTAAAAAATAAAAAAGTATAAAAAAATATTTGAGATGCAATATAGGGACGTAAGCGGCTCACATGTGATACTAAAGGTTTACTTTAGTTATTTCATTTTATTTACGTACTTATTTCATTTCATTTATTTATATAATCTGCTACAAATTAATTATTGTTTTTGTTGCATCATAAAGAACTGTCTAGTTACTTACAAACAACTATTCTCCAGATTGAATAAAGAAAGAGAATGTCTTAGTAATTTCACAATAAAACGACATTTCATGTAATCAATGGCAATTAAATTGCTTCAAATTTATGAAATGCGGCATTAGTCTTAATTATGTTAACTGCTAGATAGACATAATAACTTTCTTTGTTACTGCCGTGACAATTTGTGATTTATTTTAATTTTCCATTTTAAAAGTCAATAAGCGTTGTGTCATAAGGAAAACGAGTGTGAAATGTCATAGCGGAGAAGAAGGAAAGTGCGGAACATGGGAATTCCGCAGAAATTCTTAATTAAACTTGGGTTGTTAAGTTTCTACCTGTTCATTTGTAGGCGAAAAACGTTTGATTGGCTGCCTGTTGTTCAAAGTTTATTTACATTAACATTAACAGACAGCAACCATTAAGATCGCTTATGGAAGTTGAAGTTGTCGTTACCTTCAATAACATTTTAGTGCACAGAAAGTCCCTGTTGCTTTTATTCGTTAAAAAGAAATCCTTAATAGAAGTAATCATCTGACAGTTGGCCACGACTCCACCATTAAATACCCTGCACCACTTCGCATAACACACAGTTATTCATATGACGACTTTTCAAAACAAGTCATTTTATGAGAAGGTCGTTCATCCTTGTGTTAAAATAGGTCGGTGCACCAAATTGTCTCAAAATATCTCAAAATTTGCGATCTATGGGCTGAACACAAAAATAAATGAATGAACGTCATATGGACAGACAGATAGATAAGCTTAAATCGATTCATTAAGTCACTCTGAATCGATCGGCATAATAAAAGGTGGGCTTATATCAAGCCGCTCTGGGTTCTGTGAATAGACGGGCAAACTTAATACACCCTGCAGCAGCACTAGTGGAAAGAGTAAAAAGCCGAACATTTCATTAATCTTCTTAAAGTCGACTTGTTTGTTAACTTCCTCGTGTGAGTTGATTAACAAACTGTATTGAAGAAGAATTCAAAGCCAAGTCTTTTAAAATAGTTAATCGATTTTGCGTTAAGGTTAAGAAAGGAGCACATTGAGGGATAATTAATAAGGTTATCATCGTTAAGAAATCTTTGTGCTTATTATCCTTTCTGGAAGTCGACCATCCATCACCAAGTTTTGGTTAATCTTTTATTTGCATACTAATGTTGGATATTAAGAGCTTTAACTTACATTTTAATTAATGAATTTGGTGTAAAAGTGTAAGGAGTCGCGGCTACTTAGAAACTGCAGAGTACTTAGAGCTTTCGGACAAAACTACAAAGGCACCTTCTCAGCAAGGTAAACTTATTTTTAAAACTTAAAAATCTTAAAATTCCATCAGTTTTAGTTATCATCCTTGCAGTTATTCTACTATTTTCTAGAAAGAATCCAATGTCTAGGTTACACCCAAGTTTCTCTTTTTCACAAAATTAGCTTTGACCCCTTAGTTATGATTGATTATAAATAAAAGTGAAACAAATACAGAAATTGGTGGAAATTTTGTAACCAAGGCCCGGTCACGCTCAAGTATTACAAACATGCCATTCCAGAATATCGAAATTATTGCAGCCAGTACACGAATCGAAGCCACTATAATCACTATTGGGACAATTATTTTTCGCTTATAGCTTTAGTGTTAACTGCGGACGTATCATTAAAACCGATCGCGACCATTTTTGAGACCGAACAAGCAGATAGTTCTAAAGGACTTCCGAAGTTAATTCGCGGGATTGAGAAAAATGTCGGCGTTTTTTCCAGGTTATCTCAGTTTCTAATCCATTGTGGAAATGCTTGGAGACAAATTACAACAATTGTTGAAGCGTGGGTTCCTCATCGGCGAACGATGTGTTTACCAAATTCGTGCTTTTCTCTCCAATTTGGCGACTGTGACAACTACTCAAAGGAACGAGATCATATTGATGTAGTTTGGTAGATATATTTGTGCGCACAACGTCGACAGTTGTGGTTCTAGTTTCACAGCTACATAGAATATCACGAGGAAAAACGTTCCGAACAAGGCTTTAATTTATTCACATAATTGGACAAACATTCCGAGAAAATGTGGTATCAATGTAGGTTTGTGCAGTATGGGGTTTTGTGTTGGTTTAGTCATTTCGAAATACGTTTTGCTTTGTCTTTTAATTGAGTGGGACGCTGACCCTTGACGTGTACATTGGAGATAGAGTAAACCGAATAAGTTTCTGTTTGCAGGTTGTGGTGGGATTGGAAATGACTTGTACTTAATTAATCAAACCAACTTTTTTTACTTTCAAGAATCAACTTTCAAGAACAATTGCCAGCGCTTTGCTGACAAGATTGAGTCTGCAGCTTAACTCTCAACACGCAAGCTGCTAACTCAATTAAATTAATTGCAAAGCGTAGTTAAAGCGAAAGTAAAGTACTTCCATGTCGTATATGTATGTGTGTATATGCAAGTGATGCAAGTTGTAATTTAAGGAGAATTTCAATATATTTTTACTTCGGAATTTCTTTGTGAAAAGTGTTCTTATAACTCACGAAACCTGCAAAATCGTGGCAATTTATCATGTACTTGAGATGAAATTTATAACAACAAATTTCGGTAGTTACTGTATTATCTGCATACGCATACCGATACACTGAAATGTACTGAAGGCTATGCATACACGGCAACCTGCCGGTTTATCGTTGCTAAATGTAAACGCATTTCCACTGAAACTAACAATACATAGCTACACACGTATTCCGTTCATCAATGCTGTCCGCTTTTGCATGCGCTTGTGTTGTTGTGAGGAGAGATTTTGTAAAATGCATAAAAAACTTTATTACTCTGTGTTTGCCACGTTTATTGCTTTGTTGTTAGAGGGATGAACAGAAAAAAGAAAATCGCATATTTTGTACGCGTTATATTCATGCATATTTTTATGTACCCTTTTTGTAAAAAATGTTCACATTACACATGTAGGTGTATATCTCTATAAATAAGTTCGCGCGCGCGTGTGTGTGTGTGTGTGTATGTAAAAGTTTTCTGTTATGAATTTGAAATTATGCATTCATTCTAAAATCTCCATTTTACTGTTGATTGCTGTGCTTTGCGATGCAAGCGTGTGTCTGCATGTGCACACCAGTTTTGTTATCATCTTTTACTTTTACTACTTGTACTACTTGTATCGTATGGCAGCATGACAAGCGAGGCCAAGTCATCAAGTATGCAACATGTTACATTGTACCACCACTACCTACCAACAATTGTTGTGCTCGCTATGCCTGTGTTCGTTTTCTCTCGCGTTGTGTGTATAATATTTTGCATTTTAAAATTCGTTACCACCCAACAGTAACTGTTTTTGTTTTTGTTTTTATTTTTATTTTTACTTTTATTTTTACTTTCGGTGCTAGAAAATGTTTTACGTTAAATTCATATGTTTTTGCAAAAACTAACGGCGTTTTGTTTATGCGTTTGTAGCTAGCTTGCAAGCGCATCCGTGAGATCACAACTTTAATACTAAAGAGGAAAAGAGGAAAAAAAAAGAAGCAAATTCCAGTCATGCACTTATAAAACAAGAAAAAAACAAGAGTAATATAAGAAAAGAACAAAATATAGTAAAAATAAGAAAAAAAGAAAAAGGTTTACATTTTTTTTATTATTCATGGATGCGATAAGATGACTTTATTCTATGAAAACCTGTACCGAAAGCGAATACAAGAACACAAGAATACACAAGAACTTCAAGCGTAATATGAGTTTTTCTAATTTACATAGACACAGACAAAGAATACCATTACGCTATGCATAAGTGCAACGATAAATTATATCTTGTAAAAGTTAAAGGCTATTTACTCTTTTGATAAAAGTATTTATGTACATGAATTAGTTTAAGTCGACATGCACTTCAATTTCATTGGAACATTCGTATAGGGCTGTTCACACTAACACTCGAGGCCACCCTTCTCCGTCTCATATACTACGACAAAAACATTACGTTTGCTCTATCATGTACCAAAGTACCATCAAGGGTGGGTGGGCAGAGGTGGGCAACTGTTTTCATCAACGGACCAATTCTATGATATTCATATCATGCAAGCGCCAGAACAAGGCTAGCTATTATTAAAATGTAGCATTCGCAGGATAAAAGAACACATTTCACATTTGATAGCTGCATAGCTGATCCGGTAGTGACAGCAAATACAATCCATCTGCAGCATCGCTATGTGCAAGCAAATTGAACTTTTGCTATTTGAAACGCAGCGAGCCAGCCAGACTGGACGACATTACGGGCCGGTGCTCGCCCATGCCTGGTTTATATGGAAGAGCGAAAAGCGCTACATATTTCACATTTCTCTACACATTGGACGCAAAATTTTTAATCGAAGATCGGTACTACTTTCTATTCGCCTTACATATATAGAGCAGAGATAATGTTGTATCCGGCTTTGTGCTAAATTACCCCAATGGTAAATAAATACAGAAGCATACGAACTTGGAACCTGACCTTACGATAATAGATCGATTCACGAACCTAACTCAATATATGTATAGTTGTTTGTTTATTTATTTTATTCGCATCTTCTGTGTTGAGTTTAATACTGCAGCAAAAAGAAAGAAAAAAAAACAATAACCAAACATTCAGGGTCAGTAGAATAAATATGCAACATAAAGACACACATATATCGCATTTTTACATGGCTTGGCTCAGTGGCTTTGGTGAAATCACATTAACAGATTTTTTGTTTGTCGACATGAAAATCCTATTGATATGATTACTCTTGGAATTGTGGAAACACGAGAATTCGCTTGACTTCAAAAGCGTAATAATGTCAATAACAACTTGCAGCTTCGAGTATCTGGTTTCCATAGAGTAAATATGAACAAACATTTCAATGTAATTTTTCCCTTTTTTTTTTAAATTATGAATAAAAGCCATTATTAAATTAAATAAAACTTTTTTTCTTTCGAAAGTCGCTATTTAAAGATGAAATAATATTAACCAAGTAATGAGCAACAAAGTCATCCTATCAATCACCTACAGTTCTACGTTTACGACAACAGCCAGATGATAAGGTCTTATGATTGGTTCATCTTCCACTACAGAGTTTCTAAATGTGCTCAAGTTTTTCGAGTTTCTGTTTATCATACATAACCATAGACTATACGCACGATCTTGGAATATATTTAAAGCTCGTCCTATTTTGTCATGTTGAGAATGTGGCAAATAATCTCTGAAATCAAACACAAACGTAAAAATCTTTGTCGATATGGCCGTCCATCTGTCTTTCTATATATATGTCTTCGTGTATTTGCAAACCTTAGCGTCTATACTACTACAGCGGAAAACGAAAATACACAACAAATCAATTTCTAATACACTTCCGCTGCCCTAGTTTTCAGAGGGCTCTTGAACTTAAAAATATCGAAATATACATTTTAATAATATGCGTTTGTATTTAGCAATCAGGTGCATCGATATTCAGCACTTATACGGACGGCTTTCACCGCGTTTCGATTATTTTACATGCGAGCGAATAAAACACTTATTGCAGGCATCGCATTATTTCAAAATCAATACGTTTTCTGGCGAATTTTACTGCTTTACATAGATCGATGACGATAATAACAATACGAATGAACAAGCACGTATTCATGCATGTATGTATGTACGCTTGTGAACAACTTATGGCAATAAGAGCTTAACATATGGAGAAAGATTTTTTCTTTTTTTTGGGTTTTTACACAAAAAGGGAGACAATCGGTCTACTGTATGCCTGTGCACATACATATATAAGAATTCCTGCAATTTAATGCTCGTCTCTGTTTGTCTAGCTTTCTGCCTAGGCCCACCAGAAGCGCTTGTTCGTTGTAGGTTTGGTTTATTTGGTTATAAATTTAACGTAGCATTTGTATGCATATAATATTTTCTACATAGAGAGCTCAGTTATATATTGATGACTATGCCAGAAAGTAATTTTGTGCAATGAAATGCGCTGGAAAATTGAAATTTCTCCTTTTTTTTCAACTCGCGTTTTCAAATGATTGTCAACCGAGCGGAAAATTGCATCTGTTTGAGCGAATGCGAACGCGTACGCAAATGTTATCATCTTTTTCGTTTGTAATGCAAGAGGCATCTTATGGCATACGCTAAGTAAGAAATGCATAATAAAATAATGCAAAGCATGTAATGCAAGAATGCACCAGCAATTAACGAATAATGGGAGAAAAATTAAAAGATTTTCCTCTTCAACATGCCTCGATCAAGGCTAAGAAATCTTTACAATATATTTTAATGCAAATTCAACATTCATGCAGATAAGCAACGCTTGCCTCGACTCGAATCGGCGAGACTTTTTGGAGAAGCCAATGTTTGAAGAACCAGATGCCACTGCATTCCGTTTTCTCAGATATCTACCGCCCTATATAACCGAATATTACTTTTCAACTGATAAACAACTGGCGCAAGTACGTACACACTAGAAAGATAATCACACGACATAATAAATGTGAGGAAACTTTTCTCGCTTTGCAAACATGAGTAGTCGTTCAAATTTATGTTTAGGGAACTAGCTATACATTCAGAATAAGGTGAGCGACTAATTCACTCCAAATGTAATAAATGCTATCCAAATGTAATAAAATAAATAAAAGAACTGAATAAAAATCAAACCGATTTATCTCCTGGTTACGAACTTAGAAATTATGATTTCTTCTCCTAACGATGTTTGCAAAGTATTTGGCAACAGCTGCTTTCGCCTTTTCATTTTATGTCTTTATTTTGCAAGAAATTGTTCGCATTATGTTCAGCAGATCAAATTACACACACACACGTTTCTTGCTTGTTGAATTTATGCTGAAATTGTATATAAGTTTTTGAGGTCATACGGGTCCACATACACAAATCTCTTGCTAACATATACGGAAGTGTGTTTAACTGAAAGTCCATTAGAACCTCAATGTTATGCTCTAATACTTCGAACAACAATGTCATAATCGGATTTCATGACCACCAACAATTGAGGTCAAGTTTATGGCAAACATAATCATCAAATTTGGTGACTAAGCATAAATCTACCCTTTTATAAGCGTTTAAATTAAGCGTTTCGTTGTACTGTTGACATATGTGTATAGTGCCTTATCCACGTATACTCATACTTGCACATAATTATAGTGAGATTGCTGCTTATTGTCAGTCCTGGTTTTGATGATGATTGTTTAATAATTTATCGGCAACGCTGATTGTTTGCATACGTCAAGAGACTGTACATAATACTCTTGTAGTTATGCTTGAATGTCCGAAGGTATTACTTTGTCATTTCCACAAAAATGGTGCGAGTTGAATACACAGATTAGCAAGTAAAAATAGTTAATTTTTCCAGGATATTATTTACTCAGACAAGAAAATGTTCGTTGCGTTTTCCACCAAAACTAAAACGCGGTTCTCCTTTGATTAAAAGGATTTGAAAGAGAGACGGAGTGACAGTTAAGAAGTGAGTGGGGGAGGGAGGGAGGGAGGGAGGGAAGGTGGGAGACGGGAGGGAGGAAGAGAGAGATAGACAGAGAGAAAGAGAATCAATCGTTTGACCAGCTGGAAACGGGTGCTGCGACATTGACGAATGGATGGGCGGCTCAAAGGGACAAACGAAGGAAGGAATATTCTATTCGATATAAATTGCGATTAGCGAATTAAAAAGACGCAACTCATTAGCTCAGCGCCTTTTTAAAATAGTCAATGCATAATGAAAAATCCAATTATCTGCGCTCCAATCTTGTAAACTTTTAAAATTATAATTTAACTAACACTTGACTATAAAAGCACTTGAAGTGCAACCGTTTCTTTGCATTTTACATTGAAAACGAGCGACGAGCGTAGACTTTCGGTGCAAATTTATTTTGCATCGTTCATACCTATCACATTTTCATATCTAATGTTAATCTAATCCTTAATATAAACGCTATAATCCGAAAAGTCGTATTAAAGAAGCGCAGAGAAGAGGAAAAAAGTTTGCTTGAACATAATTTAGTTGAGGTAATTTGCATAAACTTGTTAATAAGATAATTCTTAGCTAACACCTTTCATTAGTGTGCTACCACAACACATTTTCTGGTGTCAATAAGCGAGTAAGCGCGAACACTTGGCGAACATCCTCCAAACAAAAACAACAACAAAAACAAAAACAACATTTCAATGGAAAACACGTTTAATCCGTACCATAAAGACTTCCATAGTTAAAGATTGCTTTTATATTTTTTATTGCTAACGCATGTTATGCACCCACCTGAATAGTATTTGGGTAAAGAAAGTTATAAAAACTTGAGTTGCACGTAATACGGCCTGATTCACATCTCACATGTACGATAAATCCCATTTTGCGTAATGTGTAACTATAAGCGTACAACCGCATCGAAGTACTAGTGGTTACAAAAAACAAGAAAACAAAAACAAAAATACCGAAAATGACAAAAGAAAGTACAAGAAGTAATCGTGTTGTTTAAATAGCGACCAAAAGTACACATGCTCATGCAGCCACAATCAGACATTTTGTATGCGGGTGGGTGACTCTTGCATACACAGACAAGATAGAAAAAGATGTCAGCCATTTAAGATATATAACGAAAATTTATTTATAAAGAAACATGAACTCCTTAACTTGAAAAAATAACTTAAATGCATCAATCATCACGACAAAGGACGTTTCCTGCAACAACAAAGAAGAGAAAACATTTTATAAATGGTAGCGCCCGCCGTGAAACACCTTTGAATGCCTTCAAGAAGTATAAGTAAGAAAATCTTTCACTTAAATTGTGGAAAAGGAAATCAAAGAAAAATAAAAAGTTGAAGACTTTAAAAACAGATAAAAAATATTAGAATACAAAGACTCATGGCGTACATCCATTTTTATTGTAAAGTGAGCCAACCCTTAATAGGTCGAAGTTTATATTAAACAAACTTAAGAAAAATGTGATTGCTTTTTGATTGCCCGTCATTTGAGATATTGTAGATGCATCAAAGACGCACTAAACAGTTATCTCTGGTGAATAGTTCGTAGTTTAAAGTCCCTCCACAACTCAAAAAAGAAAAATCTGTGGGGAGTAAGAGACGCGACTCCTTCTTTAACCCACTAAAAAATAGCGGCTCATTTACTGCGATCTGTTTTATCTAACTTGATCGGCTCCAATGCAGTGTTTATGTCAAATTCACTAGCAGATGTTCGTAAGAGGAAAATTATATCGCGTACGTTCTGATATCCCGACTTAATTTTATTAGTTTAAACAAATCCGAAAAATCGATAACGTAAATCAACAACAACAACAAAACAATCTAAAAAAAAAAAATCTTGTCCAATTCAGAGAATGACGGCCCTTTCAGAGGAAAAGCGGTCGGTGTTAACGTCTCACTTAGACGACCAACAAATTAATTGACCTTTGGAGATCCAGCCGATTCCAGTTTTCTTTTTGAACAGGGAAGCCTGTTTACCCTTGCAAAAATTTTATTAGAAGGAAAGCTTTCTAAAGGGTTACCCAGATTAGAAGGGTGTGAAGTTATATTTAAATATAACTAGCAAAGACACAAACCAAAAAGTGTTAACAGAGCTCTGTTAAGCCGTTAACAGAGCTTTGTTAAATGGAGTCTCGGAGAGATTTAAAGCAAAATTTAGTTAAAATAACACTTTTTCAGGATTTTTTTCTTAAATATTATAAA